>PVJH01007812.1:0-89900 GCA_004026705.1 Nesogale talazaci
GGGGGGGGGGGGGGGGGGGGGGGGGGGGGGGGGGGGGGGGGGGGGGGGGGGGGGGGGGGGGGGGGTGTTAGGGATAGCGGGGCTGTTTGGGGGAGAAAACAGGGAGAAAAAATAACTGCAGGGGGCTGCCCTGTCACAACCGCTGCAGGAACCCACTGGAGGTGGCTTCTCCTCACTCCTAGCAAAGCCTGGCTAAGGTATGGTCAGGAGCAACTGGCTACCAAAAACCAAAGCCAAAAGTCACTCCAAAGTCCCCAAACCAAGGAGGACAATTACTCTGCATCCTGACCATGACATAGCTATCCTTAAAGGGCTGATACATTACAGTGTGAACACAACATGGTTTGGGGAACTCCCATCCCAGGTTTGACCCACAGAGGCAAGAGTCCTAAGACCACTCCTTCCTGGTGTCTGACTCAACTGGACACCAAGTCCAGCTGCCAGATCCCCCAGGGCCTACATCTCCTTCCCAGAACTCTGACAGGGTGACCTGATCCTAACCTCTCATAGTTACAGGGAGGACATCAGAAGTACACACTTGGCTGCTATAGCCACCACTGTGACCACCATCCTCGGGCATTCGGGGAGCAGCTCAGAAGGACTTGGGTGCTGGAAAGCTTGGCCACAGAGGCTGCTATGCCATCTCTGTGATCCCTGCAAGCAGCATCGAGCCTCAGAGAAAGCAGCTCTTCTTCACCCAGCCACAGGCTCTCCACCCCCCTCAGTCACTAGAGCTGAAGATTGGTCTGCAGCTGTCTGCTTTCCTGCTTCTGCAATTACTTACAAGAAGGGTGTGTGGCATGGAAATGAGAAGCCACAAAAGACATGCAGGAAAGGGACAGCAAGCAGTAGGGCACACAGAAACAGTTGGGCTTCCCACTGCTCCTGGCCAGCTTCCTCCCCATCACCTGCCCCGAGAACCTGTGGTTACTGTAACCAGCGCCCTGGATTCCAGTTGCTTTAGGACAAGGAGAACATGCTCAGAGTTGATGAATTGCATCAAACAAAATGAGCACTTACATGATAACAACTAGGGGTTTTAAGGTCAGCCTGAAGAAGCCTTACACTTTCCCTTTCTAAGGCCATTTATAATGAACGAAGTTCATGAAGACCATCTTTCCCAGCTGTCAGCAGCCTGTACATTACTGTTGTGCTGTCACAGTTCTCACCTGAAAGCTCCCCTGGAAACAGTAATCTTCACCCAGCTCCTCTAAGAAACCCCTTTGGGCTTGTTCTCCCAGCAAGGGCAAAGACTCAAGGAAGGGGTTATCTAGGTTACACATGTTCCCTTTGAATGGAGTTCAGTCTTCAGGTTCTAGGATATTCTCTCTCACAAGTTCTGAGGACTTGGGAGGGCAAGCCATTAAATGTTTCCAAGCCTGCCTCAGCAGGAATGATGACCATTGCCCTGCCAAGGTTGCAGGGACCAAACAGATGGGAAAGAAACATTCTGGGGAGAACTTTATGTTCAGTACGGCATTCTTTAAGACTGCCAGATCATACAATGGTGCTCACGGATAGAGTCCAATCAAGGAATTGTAGTCACAGGCCATTTACAGCACCCCCCATCCAAAAAAAAAAAAAGCATCTCACTGCTGAGGCCCCAAAAGAGCAAAACAGTGGCTGCTGACCCAGCATCTTGCGACAAGGTTTCATTTGTGAACACAAAGGGAAAACCCAAAACTTAAGCCACCATCTCTCCCCATCTCTGGGATCTGCCTCTTCACTGAGCACCCACTCTGTCTGACTCAGCGTGGAATGCTTTCAGTACCCAAGTACCCCAACATCCTGGAAGGAAATGAGACTAAGCAATGTGCCAGGTCACAAAGCTAGAAATCTAGAAAGTAGTTACTGCTGAGACTAGAACCCAAGCCTGCCTAGAGCCTCGACCTGAACTTTTAACCACAAGTCCTCACACCGCTCCATCCACTATTCCAAGCGTTACACTTAAACATGGTGAGCATACACTGAATATAGTGAGATGCACACTAATCCACAACATACAGCTCTCCTTTCCATATCAATACACCAGGGAGCTCTGATCCCCACTGGCAATAGGCACAGCAGGCAGGCGACTGCCTACCAATAAACAGGCCAATGGCTGTTGGCTTACTGGATAGTCTCCTCTAATTTTTCCCTTGCCTGGATCTTCCCAGGACCAGAGGTTCTCACGACCTTTACACAGTACATGGAACTTTCTCTCCCGGATCTGCAGGTTTTCAACTGGAAAAACGCCAGTCTGGTCTGCTTCAGGGAGCCTGCCCTCCTGCTTCCAGTCAAAGCTGCTACCTCTCCCCACTCATTTCCCCCCATTTCAGTGATCTCCCCAGTGGTTACCCTGCCCTTTTATATATTGTACTGCACACTTCCTGGAGGCTGGGTAATTTGCCCCTTTACAGATTTTTTTCCTTTTAGTTATTTCACAGGAAAGTGTTTCGTGGTTGGGGAAGTGCACACAGAGATTAAAGGGATGATTTGGGACAAACCCTTCCCTGAGCTGAACCATGGTACAAATTTGTCAGGTCTGTGTCCTCCCCAACCCTCTCACAACCCTCACGCCAATGGAGTATTTTGAATTATGGCTTGTGTGTCCTCAGTTCCAAGATCTATTAATGAACTAGCAATGATCTTCACTGATGGGCTGACAGAGGTTGGGAGAATATAAAAATAAATCAGAAAGCACAAAAATACAGACTAGATGGAAATAAACAAAACTCTTAAAGATGGGCATGTTTGAATGATAGAATTATGGGTAGTTTTAAATTTTTTTCCTTTCTACGTGCTTTCTCTTTACTTTTAAATTTTGTATGACATGTATAATAAAAAATGTCCTAAGTCCCATGTCACCTCCAAAAAATGGAAAAAATAGCATACTCTATCCCTGGGCAAATCTGGGCCCAGACCTTACACTATCCACATGGCATTGGGCGAGTTACTTAACCTCTCTGAATCTCAGTTTCCCCATCTGTGAAATGAAATGAGACTAATCCCACTCTTTCAACTGTGACAATAAATGAGATATCTCTGTCACAGGGTTTCCCCCTGAATTCCAGCAACTGAAAAATGTGCAAATATTACATACAGTAAGCACTCAATAAATGTTAGCTATTATTAGGATAATTACTACCCACATGTTGATCTCAGCCTCAGCACTGTATTCGTGAGTATTCCCAGAGTATCTTATACTGGGTCGAACATGTAGCAATGCATATATATGTGTGTGTGTGTGTGTGTGTGTGTATTATATATGTGTGTGTGTGTGTGTGTGTGTGTGTATATATATATACAGAGAGAGAGAGAATATACCAAACATCTATCCAAAGAGAAAACTCAGAGTCTATATCCTGCAAATCTGGGTACTAAAAAAACACAATCAAGTATAAACACTAAAGACCTTGACTCCTCTTCCACACAGGAAAACTGACCTTCAGAAATGCAGAGGGAGGGAGGGCGTAACCAAGAGGAGGTGGCATTTACAATCCTTATTCAGAAAAGTTGATCAACTCTGAGTTAAAGGGCTATTCAGGAGGAGGTTATTGTTTGTTTAGCTCTAGTTGGGGTTGTGGCCCTACAACAAGAACTAACAATACTGGTCCCTTCTTTAGAGTATCTGAACAGTTGTGGTTCATATTGTGTGCAGAAGAATAATTTTTAAAAATTTAAGTATTTTCCTATTTGGTAGTAAGGGAGAAAGACAGGATTCCTACTCCCATAAAGCACTGCGGTCTCAAGAAAATTTTTTTAATTTAAAAAAAAAAATAGTTACAGTCTCAGTAACCCCCAAGGGCAGTTCTGCCCCCTCCTGGAGGGTCACTGTGAGTCGGAATCAACTCAATGGCAGTGTGTGTTTGTTTGGGTTAGTAAGTAAACTGGCATCTGGTTTAGTACCTTTCCTCCACTATTTAAAGTAACCACAGGAAAAAAAATATTGCCTTAATTAAACTGATCGTATGAAAGGAGTTTGACGCCATTCACAGTGTAAGTTTACTACACAGGTAAAGCCCACTGATTCCTCTTGACTAGAGATTTGACAAGCTGCTTGAGGATAAACAGTAAATCTGTGAGGACAGCCCTAGGTGGATTCAAACCACCAACCTTTCCATTAATAGCTGAACACTTGTGTTACATGCTTCAGTACAGATGATGCCTAAAGACAAAGAAAACAAAAACTCACAGGGGAAGTGATAAACAACCTCATGATGAGTGAGTAGAGGATAAAAGTAAAGTTGTCAGTGATCTTATTCTCCTTTTATCAATAATCAATGTCCAAAAAAGCAGCAGTTAGGAAATCACAGTATCATAATGGGCAAATCTGCTGCAAAACCTCTCTGAAGTTTAAAAGAGCAAAGGCTGTTACTCTGATGACTAAGGTGCATCCAGCCCAGGCCACTGTCCTTTCACGTGCAGTTAAAAAAATCCACAGTCATTGAGTCAATTCCAAATCGTAGTGACTCTGTGCGCCAAAGCAGAGTTGTCCCTTTGGATTTCCAAGCCTTTTTCCCCCAAACCATTTTACTGGGAGCTATTACAGACATCAAAGATTCCAGAATGCAATCACATCGAGCTGTATGGTAAGAGAACAAAATCAATTTCAAAATATTTCCTTCCTTCTGGAACTCCTTGAAATACGCTCCTCTTTACAGCCCCTGATACACACCTTTCTTACCACACCTCCCACGAACCCTTATTCTAGTTGCTGTCTCTATAGGTTCATCCACCCTGGGTTTCTTTTTTTTTTAATATATATATATATAGATTTTATTGGGGGCTCATACATTTAATACATCATTTGTATTAAGTGTATTTGTATACATGTTGCTACATTCATCTACATTATCTACTTGAACCCCTCCAGCATAAGCTCCTCTTCCCCTCTTTCCTCTATTTCTTTATTTTTTTAATTCCAATTTCCCATACTTTCCCTTCCCCCTTCTCCTCCCCCATGAACGTCCAATAACTTACAAATTGTTATTACCTCTTCATATCTTACACTGTATAATGTGTCACTTCACTCACCTCCTCTCCGCGCACCCCACACCCCCATTGTCCACACCCCAAAGAAGAGGTCACATGCAGCTCTGAGAAATTTGTTCCCCCTTTCTACTCTACCATCCCTCCACCACTGAAGTTTCACCACTCCCCACTAGTCTCAAGGGATTATCTATCCTAAAATCCACGTTTTCGACTCCAATGTGCATCCCCTGGTCCAGCCAAATCTGTCTGGCAGAATTGGGATGATAGTCAGTGGGAGGAAGCATATGAGAACATTTCATTGCTACTACACTGCACCTACACTGGCTCATCTCCTCGCTATAACCCCTCTGTAAGAGGATGTCTCTTCACTTATTGATGGGCTTTGGGTCCCCAGTATGAACTCCCCATCACTAATAATGAAATATCTTTTAGGTCTTTGATGCTTGATACCGGATTCCTTTGACACCTCGTGGTCATACATACTGTTATGCTTCTTTCACGTGGGCTTGCTTCTTAGCTAGATGGCCACTTATTCACCTTCATGTCTTTAAAACCACAGACGCACATCTTTTGATAGCCAGACACCATCAGCTTTTTTCACCACATTTGTTTATGTACATATTTGTCGTCAGCGATCATATCAGGAAAGTGAGCATTTAATGTTATGATTATTAGTTCTTGAAACCTGATAATTGATCCCTTTGGTATCATATACTAAATATCATGTATCATATCATATACTGGGCTTCATATACTAAAAAAACATAGAAAATCACATAAAGGTTCAAGAAGGCTACCCACAAAGACAAAATATGACAAAGATAAACCCCACTGTGGAAAAAAAAACACAGGGAGAAAATTAAAAACCAGATCAAACCCAAAGTGTATCAGAGGAAAGATCAAGTAGCAAGGTTTTAACCCTTCAAGTCATATTATCATTTTAATCTACCATCTCTCCAATATTCTACCTGGTAACCAGGTTATTCCCACCCCTCAACTATAGTTAGAGGAAAATCACCGAAGTGTTATATTGGATTTCCATGGATTTAAATCTCTGTAACAGTGGACAACTTCCATCTTTCTCCTGCAGAAGAGTTGGTAAAATCTCAAGTTGGGCAATGAGAAAGACAAAAGAAGAATTGATGTGTCTACACTCTGGTGTTGGTGAAGAAGTTGACTATATGACACACCACCCAAACCAAAAACGATTAGTCGTAGAAAAACTACAACAACCAGAATGCTCCTTAGAATTTAATACAGTGAACCTTCAACTTGCTTGCTTGGATATGACATCAGGAAAGAACAATCTCTAGAAAAGGACTCCATGTATGGTGAAACCTCGGGTGAGCAAAACAAGGGGACCTGAGTAAGATGAACTGAGACAAGAGCCACAGAAAGAAGCTCCACACCACCCCAGTGAGCATGGAGACGGCAGCTACACAGCTGTGGTGCGCAGGGTGCCAGGAGTCGGAGGCGGCCTAGGGCAACGCACAGCAATGGGTTTCAGTCACTTCACACGGCTTCATGTAACCAAGCTGCATGCAGGTAGGGGACATTGTAATTTAGATACAAACTGCTGACTATTTTTACATATACTGAGAGAAGTCTGGTATTATCTGTCAGTACTTCAAACAGCAAAATGTACACAAAGATCCACTCACTGTTAAGAATTTTCTTTATAGATACATTCAAAAATTAAGCCAAACTTATAAATAGAAGTGTTGCGGGCAACATTTTAATAAGAAATAAAATTTTCATTCCATTGATGGAAAACTATGCTACCCCCCATCCCAAAGAGTAAAGTGGATCAGTATTTCATGCCATGGTAATATCTTCAAATAAAACTTGATATGAAAAAGGGAAGTGTAGAATGATGTAACAGAACTATTTCTGGTCTGTAAATATTTGGGAAAAAATGTGCAGAGAAATGTGGAGTCATAGAGCTTTTAGAAGATTTTACCACACATTTTCCTTTTATTTTTATACCTTTGTTATATGTTCTAATGTATTGCCAATTAAGGGTTGATTTTCAAAAACAAGATAAAATAAGTATAAGGATTTGTGCGGGTTAACAAGCACCACAAAGAAAATGAAAAGATAGACACAGAATGAGAGAAGGTATTCGCGACACATCCAACCAAAGAGAACATACATCAGCATACAAAAAAGCATCTGCAAATCAGTAAGAGAAAGTCAATCCAGTAACTAAATGAGCCAAAAACTTGAACAGAAATTTCACAAATTGTCAATTAAACACACGAAAAGCTGTTCAGTCTCACCATCCTCTGAGTAAAACACCACACTAATTTCACTGGGCGATACCATTTCATACCTAAAGATGGGCAAAAATATATGTAAGTCTGAAATTTTCACATGCAAGCAAGGATGGAGAGCAACAAGCAGACTCCTATTTCAGTGCGTGATCAGTGGAAAAGAAGGCGTGCATGCCTTTTGACTCAGCCATACTCCTTCTAGATATGTTTACCATGCAGAATGACATGCAGCTAGCGAGGGAAAAAACAAGTTCTGCAAAGAGTAGCAGTCTAGGAAGCCCATAGGAGCAGTTCTGCCCTGACCTGCAGGGTCACCTTAAGTCAGAATCGACTCCATAGCAGTTCGTCTGGCTTTGAGTACATGTACAAGAACAATGTTAGCACCATTTTTAGCAGCCCAAAACTAGAAACAACTGAAATATAATCAGTCCCTACATCCAGGAGAGCATATTACAAAGACAATGAATTATGGCAATGAATGAATTTTACAATGTTGCATGAAAGAATCCAGACAAAATAATGCAAGCAGCATGAGCCACAAAAACCAAGGGCACTCCAAACAACCTGTCCCTTTGAGTTTCTGAGACTGTGACTCTTCAGAGGAATAAAGAACCCCATCCTTCTCCCTGGGAGGGACTGGTTTTGAACTGCTGACCTCGCAGATGGTGGCCCAACACATAACCACTATACCACCAGGCTACAGAGATGTTGAACATCTACATCATCACCAACGTCCTCACAGAAATCTTTGTTCATTTGGAAAATAAAATGGCAAGGATAGAAAAAAGATAGCAATCAATCACAATGTTTGAACTTTATTTGAATCCTCGTTCAAACAAAAATTAAAAGAAATCTTGGCATTTAAAAGATAATTCAGGGGTGAGGGGAGAGAAAAAGTGAGCAAAACTCCATGTAGAAGTCAATGATTCCTCATCCAGCTCAAGAAATGGGTACGATAAGCCAGAACATCTTGTCTTAACAGGTAAAAGAAAAGATCACTAAGGTCATGTTGCTAGGGAACACCCAAGCTTCGAATTCACATTTAAGAATTAGGGATATATTTTAGTGTGTTAAGGGTTTTGGTTGTTCTTTCAAAGAGTCATTATCTTTTAGAGATGTGTACTGAAATAGTTATGAACGAAAGATATTCCTGGTATTTGCTTCACAAGGGGATGAGGATATAAACAGAGCAAAGTCAGAAGGGAGGACTAAAGCTGAACAATGGGTTCATGGGGCTCATATGCTTTTCTGTCTCATGCTACAAACATGGGAAATTTTTCATAATAAAAAGTTGGAAATTTAACTTAGAATGATTGACTAGAAACAACCACATCCGAAGGTTTTAAATCAAAGGCCTAAATGTAAATCCCGGAGCTGTAAGAATCATCAATGAGAAAATAGGGATAAACTTAAGAGCCCTTTAGCAGGGCATAGACACACTATGCATTATAATGAAAGAAACACACAGAAGACAAAATAGATGACAGAAACCTACTAAAACCAAGACATTTATGTGCATCAAAAGACTTCATCATCAAAGGAATAAAATGAGAGTCCACAGACTGGGGAAAAAATCTTTAGCAATGACACAATGGACAAGAGACTAATCTCTAAATTTAGTAAGAAAAGACCTCAGTAAGGGGGAGGAAAAAAATACAGCACAAATAATCCAATTAAAACAAGGGCAAACGACATGATCAGAAAGTTCCCCAAAAAAGGCATTCAGATGCCTGACAAACACATGAAGATATGCTCACAGTAACTAGCCACCAGGGAGATGCAAATCAAAACAACGATGAGATAACACCTAATACCAATGACAACTGCCCAATTAAAAATAATAAACCGAAAACAACAAAGACTAGGAAGTGCACAGAGTGAAGGGTGCTCTCATAATCCACCAGTAAACTTTCACAAACATTGTGGAAAGAGATAGGACTCTAGCTAAAACAAAGGGAAGTAGAAACCCCCTGCAGCCCAGCAGTACTGCTGGGCATACCCTAAAGAAGGGAGAGACCTAAGATGAACAGACATCTGTACACCCATGTTCATGGTGGCACTGTTCACAATAGCGAGAAGTTGGAAACAACCCAAATGCCCATCTGTAGAAGAAGGCTAAACAAGTTTTGGTATATATGTACAATGGGGCAGAGCCCCGGTGGCGTAGTAGTTGTGCGCAGGACTGCAGCCCACTGGGATAGAGGTTCAATTCCAGCAGCGGCTCCACAGGAGCATAAGCTGGGCCTCCTACTCCCACCACCAGAGGACAGTGATGCCCACCCCCCCCCCAAAAAAAAAGAAATTTATCATGCATATTTATTGATGCCCCAAACTTGGTTTTCTTCTTTATACTTTTTATCAGTAAAAATGAAAGTTTAAAAAGAGGCTGAACACCTATTAGAATGAAAACATCTTGCCATCTAGACCATGGTTCTCAAACTTATTTGGCCTACTGACCCCTTTGCAGGGGTCAACCCCCTTGGCAATGAACAACTTGTGTGCTTAAAGCCCACAATCCAGGATCAGGTGTAGGCATCTGCTTTGTCCAGCACACTAAGATGATTCTAGCACTCCAGGGGCACTGCTCTAGACTGAGGAATGGCAAACATCTTCTGTAAAAGGCCAGGGAGAACACCGTAGTGGACACTGTAGTAGTAAAGCAGACACAGATAACATGTGAATGACTTGGTATGACTCCAATAAAACTATTTATTGACACTGAAATGTGAATTTTATAGTCACATTAGTTTCATACAGTGCAAAGTATTGTTATTAAATGGACTCTTCCCCCTCAACCATTGGAAAATGTCAAATACCATATGTAGTTCATAGGCCACTCAAAAATGGGCCCTCGGCCATGTTTGGCCTGCAAACCACAGTCTGCCCACTCTGCCCAAGGCAGTTTCTCATGAGTCTTGGGCCCCCAGTCTAGGGATCCCATCTAAACTATGGGGACTGGTGTCCTTTTTCCATCGTTTAACCTGACAATTCCCATGCATCTCAACATGCTTCTTGAAAAATCAGTACCAAAAAAAGAAAAATCAGTACCATATGTTAACAAGGCTGTTCGCAATTATTTCATTAGAGATAGAATCTCTTTTCTCAATTAGAGAAAACAGTGAATGGTCAAGAAGACACGCATTTCCTTCAACCCCTGCCAAGTTTGGCTTAAAAAATGACCAGAGTAAGAGAAAAATCTTTGACTCTTAACCTCTCCTGTTGTCAATTACATGACTTAAGCTTCAAAATCTTTTGCAAGGAAGAAAAGGGTGAATTCAAAGCATTTCCTCCCTTTTATAGAGTCCTGAATACTTTCAAAATTTCCATGAAAACGACACAGCTGAAACCCTGAAAGCACCCATGTCCACAGAAGCACATTGTGTGTTTCTTAAGCTCCAAGCACATTTTATAATCAACCGCAAATAAAAACAAAAGAACCACCCAGTTCTTCAGAAGACCCACTAAAGGGCATATCAGGTATTGATGCACATTGAGCACTTACTGAGCACTTAGGATAGACTCACAATTGGTGCTCCACTGATTCAGCATTTGAGTTTTTGCGATCACCTCTAAGGCAGGGCATTTAACTCCCCTTAAGAGAACAAAGAAACCAGAGTTTGGTGAATCTAAGGACCAGCCCACCACTGAGCTAAAACTTAGCTCTAAAGAAACTCAATCCAGTGTTCTTTCATCTGATATCATTTAAAAAAAAAAAAAAGTTGGACCAACTTGACTATGTCTAAAATGAAGTTTTTCTCTTCCTGAAAAGGAATAGAAAACAGTGGTTGGGAATGCATCAAGATATTCTAATGACTGGCCCTTCTTTCATCTAACTTTTATGGCTGAAAAACCAGGATTGCAAGTAATTCATTTACTCCCCACTAATGGGGAGGGGAGGTAGGTAAAGGGGGCGACGGGGGAAGGGATTCTTGTTTGCTTTTTGTAACCTCAAAAGAAACTAAATGTTATGATTCCACTCAGGAAAAAACACACACACACAAAAACATTAAGAAAACACAGCCAACCCTGAGCTCTAATTTATAGCCCTGCATTGCCAGTCTTTTCTACATGGGAGGTAATGCATGTCAGTCAATAGTCACCCACAGGCCAGGAGGCTAGAAAGTTTGACCTAACTTTCAATGGAAGTGACAAGCAAATGCCACAGAGTCTATTCTAACCCGGTTGCTCAGTCCCTGTCACTCTCCTCAGATGCCCCCCGACAGGTGGGTTTCCCTCCCATTCATTTGGGGAAAGGGACCACTTGGGACCAGTGGTTGCTCTTGTGGCACCATTTTTTTGCATCAGCAGCACACCCAAAGGAGAAAGCCCCGCTCTAAGTTCCCAACTATTAAAGGGCTGCCTTCACGGAAGAGGCAGCAGGAAGGGCAGTAAAGACAGCATGAAATGCTGGCTATCTGTTGGTTCTTATATCGAGTCCCTCTGTGTTGTAAAAGGATATTCATTGAAAGGTGGACAATTAAAGTCCATGCAGAGGTTCCCCAGAAGACGGGTCTGTTTCTGCAAGGTCAAGGCCTCGAAAGTCCTATGAGCAGTCCCATACTGCACACAGGAGGCCACAAGAAGTCTGGACTGTGTTGATGGCAGCAGCAATTGGTTCCTGTGGGCAGTCAACTGAATGTACACTTTTCCAGACTGCTCCCCAGCCCACCCCCCAGGTGTCTGTATGCACTTACAGGGATTGTCTAGAGGGGGAAATCGGAGCTGATGGATTGCTATATGCCAGAGAAAGAGAGAGGAAAACACTAAAGCACTAGAGAGATACACACAAAGCAAAAAGAACAGCAACCGAGGGAGAAGCGATGAGATGCACATTGATAGGGAGACCCAGTGTCCTGAGAGGAGTTGGAAGGATGGGACACTCACAAAGAGTGACTTGGACAGAGCTCATAGCCAAGTCTCTTACAAACAATGATATTAGAAGAAAGATATTACATATTCAATTAAACCAAAACACAGTTCGTGATTTAGATGAACAGGTGCTTCGAGTCAAGGAAATAGTAGGCATGTACAAGTGACAGGAGGCGAGGAAAGAAAGCCAAGTGAGGGGTGGGGAGAGGGGATCATGAGAAACCGAATGGGAGGAGACAGAACTAGGTCCTGGAAGAAGCACCATCCCTGACTGGAAGAGGGGAGGGCACATAATGGAGAGATTTCAGAAACAGAAAAAGCCCCCAGCTGTCCTCCAGGTCCCTGAAGCACGGGGACTATGCACACCCAACCCCTGGCCCTGTGGGACTGCAGAGGGAGCACCAGGGGAGAAGTGGAAGGGACAGAATGAGCACAAGCCCTAATGATGCTCTGGATGTACAAGGCTAGGAGAGATAAAATTAGATGAGATAAAGCTTAAGCCAGCAATTTAGAAAGAAAAGCTATCAGATGAATTACAACAAGGAGTATCTACAAGAGGAGGGTGGGCGGGGGGGCGGGGACAAGTCAGAGAGCCATCCTTACATACTCCACTCCACACACAACTTCTGGAAATAACTAAGGTATCTCCTGAGGCCACGCCAAAGGACTAGGAGGTCCTTTATAAATCCAAATATCTGAAATTACTGCCAAGAGGTGCCGATGTAGGCCCTCACAGACTGGGGGCACTTCCTAGAACTAAGAAATCTGCTACCCCACGGCATCACCTCAGAATACCCCATGGGTCTCCTTCTGACAGTGGCTTCAGTGCCCCTGCTCCTAGTTTTTCCAATAGCAGCCTCTAAGGTTTCTTGTCTATTCCATGACTGTAACATGTTTAGACTTTGTAATGACACTGGCATCATCATTAAACCCGCTGTTACTGAACCAGTTCCAACTCATGGCAGCTTCATGAGTGTCCCAACAGAACTGTGCTCCATGCAGTGGCTGACTTCTCTCAAGGTGACTTTGGGTAGACTGAAACTGCCGACCTTTTACTCAGTGCTGATTCACAGCTGCCGCCTGCCCCTCCTCCTTTCCCCCCTGGATCTCCTCACCATGGAGTCAGTGCTGACTCCGTTTTGCCAGGACTGTAACTTCGGGAGAGTAGAAAGCCCAGTCTTTCTCCTGCAGAGCTGCTGCTGGCGGTTTCACACTGCCGACCGGAGGGACTACAGTCCAGCTTGCCACCATGACACCGCCAGGGATCTTCCCCCAGCCAGTCTACTTCTCCGCAGGAGTGAGGATGATAAGCACCAATCCCACCCGAATAAAAACAGGAAGGAATGACATAAAACTACGTGTTCAAGGTCTTGGAGAATCCACCAACTATAAGTGAGCAATAAACTTACCTCTGAGATTCTTCAAAGGCAAGACAAACAGAAAGCCATGACAGGAAACGCCGCATAGTAACAAATGTTACAGAGCGAGTGCTCATGTAGGGCAACACTAAGTGAGCGAAGGACATCTGAAAACAGAACGGCTGCAGAATTTGGGGAACATAATGAATGTCACAGAATTGTACATGGAAAAATGTTGAAAGGAAAATGCTTTCTATAAATATGGGTATGTATATATTTGCCACAATATAAAAAATAAATATTTGATCTGTAAAGATGCTATTTGGAGGGTGAAATCATCAGTCTGATGTCTCAACAGAGCTCTCTAACTGGATACGTGCTGGCTGACAATGTCATCGTAACAAAACCTCCTCCTCACAGTAGGCAAAGGAACTCTGGAGGTACAAAGGGGTAAGAACTTGGTGGCTAACTGAAAGGTAGGTGGTTCAACATCATTCACTGACTCCATGCAAGAAATACCTGACCATCTGGTCCCATCAAGATTATAGCCAAAAAAGCCCTGCAGTGCAATTCTACTCTGTGTCAAGGAGTGACACTGAATCTGAATCCATTTGAGGGTGCCTAACAACCCTTTGTAAGCTTGGGCCAAGGGTCAATGGGCAACTCCGCCCTGATGTTCACTTTAATCCTGTGGTACACATCAGGCACAAAGTTAGGGAGCAGCAAAGAAATGACCAGAGTCTAAGTTTATGCATTCTGATCAACATACCTTCAAAGCACTTCTCCTTTCCCAGCTACAAAAAGATCTACTACACCAAATTTAAAAAAGAAAATCCAACAAATTTGAGGAAAAAAAAACCCAAAATCAAAACTAACAGTAACATAAAAGCCACAAACACACCACACAGAACAAGAAAGAAGAATTGCCAGTACAGGAGGCAGATGTGGAAGAGTATCACTGTTTCCATGAACTGTCTCCTCTGTCAGGAGAGCAGAGCACTAGATGGTGCCTGTCTATTCCTACTAAACATTTTGAACAAAGACCCCATTGAAAAACTCTGATTCAAAGAAGGTAAATGCAGATTTTCATGGATTCCAGTTTTCCCAGAAACATGAAAACTGAATGAACCCCTGAAATTATTGCCTTGATATAATTTTTTTAACCTTAAACCAAAAAGATCCCCTGAAGTGTTCTTCAGGACAAATAATAGTTTTCTTTAAAACTGTAAGTCTTAAGCATTATACTCCTTTAAGAGCTATAAGAAAACAAACAGACAACAACCACTCAAGAGATAAGACAGGAACCTAAGTGGGCAGTGTGTTCATGTTCGTGGCTGCACTACGTATCAGCAGCACGAGATGGTACGTGAAGAAACTGCCAGAGTAATTAGTCTATATTCTACTGTGCATATTCTCTCTGCCAAAAGAAGTATCATTGTTTTTTAAAGCTACACATAGGTAATGGCCAATCGAACAGTATTTTAAAATAAAATCTCAACCTCTAACCACAGGGTAACAAAAAAGATAAAACTGTAGCATAACAAAGAAGTGCTTAAATTTTCCAGTGTTTATCCATCTTCTCATTTTTCCCTCTACCCTGGAATGACCACTTTACACTTTTCTTCAAGGTTTGCACTCTCATCTCAATTCAGCCTCTTGGAAGCTTGCTGTTCCTCAATAGAGTAAGGGGAAAATTACTTCCGCTTTGTCAACTCGAGTGTGATGACAAGAGACAATACCTAGTGCACAGAGGTTACTCCAGAATGGGACTGACTGGAGGAGAGGGCCACCTCCTCCAGGAAGTATCCTCCCTCCACTCCACATTTTCCCTCTCCCTCAACTAGTTTTTCTTTCATTAACAATTCCCTCTTCCCTCTTCCCCTAGACTCTTGCTAGACTATGGGAATGAAGATGCGTGTTCCTAATGCCCTTTGCTGACTTCACACGTATTTCACTAAAATTGATGGGATGTGTTCCTCTAACTCCATTTTATACTGAACCTCTGCTCTAAATGAGACAGAATCTAAAATCTTTTTTTTTTTTTCCTGCACTGGTCTTCCAAACATTGAAACTGCAGCAAGGAGCATCAACCCACAATGTCACCAAAAAAAGAGAGAGAGAATATATGATAGAGACAGAAGAAAGTGAGATTCAAGCATCGACGTACAGTAAGATCTTACTACAAACAGATGACAAGTAGATAGGTAATACATTCTCTCAATGATAAAAAAGAAACTAGGTGCTGATACAATATAAATGTAATTTCAGCATAGAGACTGTGTAAATTTTTCAATATACTTCAGAGGAAGTATTTTTCAGCATCATTGAGCATGACTTCATGCACAAGTATACATCTATGATATTCCTATATACATCTATGATGTTAATAAGCAGTGGTTCTTAGCTGATGCTGAAGTAAGTCATCCCTACTTAGACTAAAACCAGAATTGTACAGCTAGCAGTAATGTAGTTACTGGTGCCAATCTATTCTTCATTTTATAAGGCCAACATAAACCAAATAAAGACACGATTAAAAAAAGAAAATGACACATCTGAAGCCCTCAAGAACACAGATGCTGAGTTCCTTAATAAAATATTAAAGAATCAAATTCAGCAATATATTTAAAAGATGCTATGTCAGGACCAAATGAATTTTATAATAGGAATGCAAAGTTGGTTAAATTGTTCAAAATTCATTGAGATTTACTGCATTATAAAATAAAGGAGAAGGCTGAGCCCCGGTGGCGTAGTGATTGTGTGCGGGACTGCAGTCCACTGGGATGAAGGTTCAATTCCAGCAGCGGCACCACAGGAGCAAAAGCTGGGCCTCTTACTCCCATCACCAGAGGGCAGTGATGCCCCCCCCAAAAAAACAAAAACAAAATAAAGGAGAAAAGTCTTATGGTTAATTCAATACATGCAGAAAAATCATTTGACAAAATTCAATACCCTTTCACAGCAAAAACTCTTGGCAAACTAGGAACAGAAGAATAAAGGAAATCTATGCAAAACCTTGTGCTTAATGGTAAAAAAAAAATACTAAAGGATTTTTATTATTAAGAATAGGACCCCCCCCCTTCACCACTTCTATTTCAACACTGTACTAGAAGGAGGTTCTAGTCAATACAAAATTAGAAAAATAAATACACAAGGAAATACTGGAACATCAACAGTACAACTAACTATGTGTAGAAGGATTGTGTTCATAGAACATCTTAACAAATCTTTAAAACAATAACTGGAAGTAATAATTGAATCTGGCAAAGTCACAGGATACACCTTGTACTGAGGCCAAGGTATAAAGATCAAACGTAGTGTTATATACTAGCAAAACACACTTGAAGATTGATTTTAACTCCACTTACGATAGCAAAAGCATAAAATAATGAGGAAATAAAATATATGGAACAATTTCTGTATTAACAACATCAATGAGAAAAATTAGAGAAAACACAAAAATAGATACATTATGTTCAGTGATGGGAAGGCTCAATATTGGTAAAGTGTCCTCCCCAAATTGATCTATAGGTTCAAAGTCATTCCAATCAAATTCCCAGCCAACTATTTGAGAGAAATTGAAAGAGTGATATTGCAACTTAAATGCATAGGCAAAGAACCCAAATGAGTCAATATAATACTGTATTGGAGTGGAGTGGGGAGTGGAACAAAAACTGAGGAGCTTATCACTTTCTGATTTTAGGACTTACAACAATAAAACTTCAGTAATTTAACACAGTGTAGAGATGGCATACAGATTGCCAAATGGATGAATGGAACAGAATAGTCTGAAAATAGAACAAAACTGATATAGTCAATTTCTTTTCAGGAAAGATAAGAAAGCAATTCAATAAGAACAGGAAAGTATTTTCAATATATTTTGTTGGAACAGCTGGGTACCTAAGCTGAACTTGAAACCCATACCTCACACCACAGAAAACAAATTAATTTAAAATGGAAGTCATTCATATGCAAATGTGATGAGGAACGCTGATAACTAATCAAGAGATATAGTGCCTGGGGTCATAAAGGCTTGAAGATCACACAAGTGACTATCTAGCTGAGAAGCAACAAAGTCCACCCAAAAGAAGCATACCAGCCTGTGTGATCGTGAGGTGTCTATAGGATCAGGTAGCAGGCATCAGAAGATCAAGAACAATCATATTGATGGGAAAGGGAGAGAGCAGAGTGGAGACCCAAAGCTCATCTGTAGACAACTGGACATCTATCCCCTCACAGGTGGATCAGAAGTAAGTGCAGTACAGCACTGATGAAACTACCACTGTCCTTCAGATCTTTAACACGCTCTCCCAGCACTGTCATGACACCAATATTACCTTACAGATTCAGCTAGACCAGAGTGTGTGAACTGGAAACACATGGAATCCAGGGAAGATTAAACCCCTCCGGATCAATAAGGAGAGCAGCGATACCACGGGGATAGCGGAAAGTTGGGGGAGGAAGAGGAACCCAATCACGATGATCAATGTAGAACCTCCCAGCAGGGGGACTAGCAACAAAAGTGGGTGACAGGAGACAGCGATACACGTAAGATATAAAAATAATAATTTAAAAATGATCAAGAGCGCATGAGGGAGAAAGGGAGGGGGAGAGGGAAAAGGAGGGAAAAAATGAAGAGTTCAAGTAGAAAGAAAATGTTTTGAAAAGGATGATGGCAGCATATTACAAACGTGCTTGGCACAATGGATGTATGGATTGCTGTAAGAGCTGTAAGAGCTCCCAATAAAGTGATTTTTTTAAATGAAACCCTGACTAAAATTTAAAAGCTAAAACTAAAAAGCTTAGAGAAAAAAAATAAAAAAAAACAAAAAAAGAAAGAAAATCACAGAATAATTCTGCAACCTCCTTAGAGAGAAACCATAGAAGAAAACATAATCAAAACTTTACTTCAAAGTCAGTAGTGGTACATTAGATTTTTCTTCAAATGGCTTATAATTTGAATTCAAAGCTAATGGTTAAGATATGTATGTGGGGCTGAGCCCTGGTGGCGTAGTGGTTGAGTGCAGGAGTGCGGCCTACTGGCTTGGCGGTTCAAATCCAGCAGCAGCTAGGTTAGGTAGCTCCCACGACCACCAGAGGGCAGTGATACCAAAAAAAAGATATATACGTGCACATACATATGTGTGTGTGTGCGCGCGCGCGCGCAAGAACAAATTTCCAAAAAATTCTAAGACCTTTAGAAAAATGCAAACAAAATTGTTGCATAATATAATATTTACTTAATATGGTTACAAATACATTCAAATATAGCTAAGTTGTAGTTTCTCCAAACTGAAAGACCCCAAGTGGACAGAATCAGATTCCTCAAAGGTTACACAGTGGAAACACAAACAACACTCGTTGATTCTAGGTCATAGCGACCCTAGAAGGCAGAGTAGCGCTGTCCCCGGGGCTTCCAAAACCAAAAAATCTTTACAAAAGCAGGCACCCTCATCTCTCTCCCTCAGGGCAGCTGGTGGGTTCAAACTGCGGACCTTTCAGTTCAAAGACCAGCTCTTAAACCCACGGAACCAGCCAAGACTGGGAAGCAACAAATGTCTAAAAGACAGAGGGGCTGAGAGGACTAGTCAAATGAGTGGTCATGAAAAACAAAGGGAAAGTTCGTTCCCGGCAAACCTGAGTTCTAGCTGATCTTTCCTCTGTGTTCGCAACATGTCCGAAAGCGTGCCTGAGACCAGGGGCACAGTGGATTCAGAGGAAGAGCGAGAACATCCACTGACCACCATCATGGCAATGCTGCTGCTGGTTGGCATGGAGCTGGTTCCAACTCATGGTGACCCCATGTTAGAGGCAGCAGATGTCATCTCCTATACAAGATGCCCAGCACTAGAGGTAGGGCCAGTAAGACGTGTGTGGGGAGCATGAGGTAGGGGGGAGGTCTTACACCAGGTCTAGAGGACAAATGGCTCCAGCAGGCCCAACTCCAAGGAAGTCCATCTGCTGTCCCTGGTGTTTACACGGTTTTATTTTAGGATGGTCCTGGGTTCTCTCTGTTACCTCCGAACGTATCCAGCCAGCCAGTCTACATCATATGCCTGACACATTCAAAAGTCAATGTTAACTCGAGAAAGCTTGTACTTTGGCATTGTGTTGCATGCAGGCAGCCAGACTTACAATCGTGCATACTGTCTATGAAGCTCATCAACAGGCAAGACATAACTCATGCTGGTAGGAGTCACCATTGGAATTTCCTGGCTGAGTGCCTGGGAGAGTGGGGTCAGCAAGGACATGAAGCGATCCTCTGGGGTGATGGGGCTGTCCTATACGTTGGTCTGGGTGAGTACATGGGGGAATATACCATATATACTCATGAGTAAGTCAAGTTTTTCAGCACCCTTTTTATACAGTTTTTGTGGTAAAATTAGGTGCCATGGCAGATATTCGGGGTGATGTTATATTTGAATATATACAATATGTGAAAATCCATTAAGCTGCAGGCTTCAAGATTTGTTTATGTATCTCAAAGTATGTATGGCATATCTTAAAAAACCTTTTTTAAATAAATCATTTTATTTTTTAAAAATGGGGCTCATACAACTCCCATCACGGTAAATACATACGTCAATTGTATGCAGACCACATTTGCACACCCGTTGTCATCATCCCCCCTGAAACATCCTCCCTCCATTTAGGCCTCCAGTACCAGCTCCCCATATTTCCCCTTTCTCCCCCCCCCATGAACCTTTAATAATTTACACATTGTTATTACTTTTTCATATCATACTCTGATGTGTACCCTCACCCACTTTCCCACTGTCCGTACTCCAGAGAGGTCATCTATAGATCCACTCTCCCTCTACCCTCCCAGTATCACTACACCCACCACTGATCCTAAAGGGATCACCTATCCTGAATTCCCCATGTTTCCAGCTCCAGTGTACATCCCCTGGTCTAGCTGGATTTGTAAGGTAGAATTGGGATCATGAGTGTGTGTGTGGGAGGGAGCATTTGAGAACTAGACATTGTTGCCACACTGTACCTTGACTGGCTCCTCTCCTCCCTGTCACCCCTCTGCAAGGGGAAGTCACTTCACCTATTGATGGGCTTTGGGTCCCCACTCAGTACTCCCCAATTTATAGTGATACAATTTTTAGTTCTTTGATGCCTGACATGGGTCCTTTCCACACCTCGTAGTCACACAGGCTGATATGTTTCTTCCATGTGGGATTTTTGCTTCTGAGCTAGATGGCCGCTTGTTTACTTTCAAGCCTTTTAGACCTCAGATGCTGTATCTTTTGATAGCCAGGCACCATCAGCTTTCTTCACATTCACTTATGCACCCATTTGTCATCTGCGATCATATCAGGAAGGTGAACACACAATGTTAAGATTTTTAGTTCTTAAATCCTGATAACTGATCCCTTGGGCACCTCATGGTCACACAGGCTGCTGTGCTTCTTCCATGTGAGCTTTGTTGCTTCTCAGCTAGATGGCTGCTTGTTTACTTTCAAGCCTTTAAGATCCCAGACACTATATTTTTTGGTAGCCGGGCACCATCCGCTTTCTTCGTCACCTTTGCTTATGCACCATTTGTTTTCAGTGATCATGTCGGGAAGGTGAGCATCATGGAATGCCAATTTAATAGAACAAAGTGTTCTTGCATTGAGGAAGTACTTGAGTGAAAGTCCAATGCCCATCTGCTGTCCTAATCCAGGGCTACATATGGTAGCCGACTGGGGTCGGGGGTTGGCGAGGAGGTGGTGATGTATAGAGAGGGAATGGGGTACTAACCCACCGAAGGGGAGCATATTGTTTATATCTCCATAGGGAAAGAGAGACCAACTTAAATCTGGTGTTCCAGGATGGGAATGCAGTGTGACGGCATGGAGCAAGGAACCAGTAGAGGGATCTGGATGCCCAATCCCAATCCCAACTTCGGGGGCAGCCACCTCTTCCCCCCAAGAGAGTGTGCTTTGGAGGTCAACACTGAAACTGCAGCTTGGAGAGCGAGATATCCCTGACCAGAGCACACAAGAACAAATGAAGGGGGAAGAAGAGAGAATGGAGTGCATCCTGGCCCACCGAGTCTTCAGGACAATATTCCTACTCAGAACAGCTGATGCACAGAGAGCATCATATGGCCGGCCCCACTATGAACTATGCCTTCCCTCGCTGACCCAAGGCCCTGCAGGGACAACAGTGGAGAAAGCGGATCGGCAGCATATCCTGTTTGACCCAACCACATTATGGCAAAAAACTAAGGGTGTGCAACAGAGCACAGAGTTCCAGATGGAGTGCCAAGGCTATACTTTGAGGCCGGGGTATGGCACCCCATCTGACTCAACTGGGGGGCACTCCTGGAGGTCAATGAACAGACTCTCAACTATTTATTTTTTTACATATAATATTGGGGTTGGATATTGGAATTTCTTTGTTGTTATCATCGTTTTAGTTTCTTTGGTTGCTTCATCTGAGAATGCCTGTGTTTTTTTTTTTTTGTACATATTGTTGTCTCTGCAGGTCTATCTATCTAGGTAAGATTGGCTGGATGAACAGTCTGGGGGTGAAAATGACAGGACTGATAGTTTGGGGGGTTGGGAACATGGGAGATAGGGAGGAGGGGGAAAGGCAGTGGTGTTGACTAGCCCAGGGACAAGGGAATAATAACAAGAGATTCAAAATCAGTGACAGGGTGGATGTGAGAGGAACAACAAGGAATGATCAAGAGTAATGTAACAGAGAAAAAATACTGAAACCCCACGAGAGACTGAGAATGATAGTGGGGCAAAAGGAAAGAAAAAGGAACTACGAGGAAAGAACTGGGCGGTAAAGGGCATTTATAGAGGTCTAAATACAGGCATTGGTGGATATATTTACATAGGACGATGGGAAAATCTATCAGTGTGCATCTACTCAAAAAATTTTTTTAAAAAAAAATCTTGCTGATGGATCTGACTAGAAGCATAATGGGTGATGGGGGGAAATGTAGAATAAAGATCATTTTAAAAGGGAGGCAGATTAACTGGGCAACCTGAGACCAGAGGACTCCCTGATCCTACTGCCTCGATATTTTCTGAAAGCTCTGAACCCAAACTCACCCTGAAATCACCTGTTGGCAGAAAAACAGAGTGGCACACAGAATAAAAGATTGGTGGTCAATGAAAAATTTCAAAAAAAAATCTGTGTGAGCACAGAGGTCAATATTTAATTCAAAGCAAAAATGAGGAACAAATTAGGTGGGGCAACTAGAGCACTGGACGTGGAACCACCAGAACCTGATTGGAGAGAATGTGGACCCAGCGTGAAAAACAGAGCTACCTCACTGGCAACCTGTGTGAAGACTGTGGGATGGAAACTCACTTACTGTATAAACTTTCACCAAACACACAAGTAGCATGTGTTTTATTTTTTAAATCTGGGCTTGGTCCTACGTGTTTCTACAGGCAGTCTTCTCAAAGAATGCTGTGTCCCTTTACATTGAGGTCTGGGTCAAGGCCTGGGATGTCTCCATGGGTATTAGTATACAGCGGTCCCATGTGTGTCAAGAGTCTAGGAATGTGGTTTTACTCTCCTTCCTCGGTCAAGTAGAGGTCACACACCCTAAAACTGGCCAACACTGGTTGAGCTGCTCCACCAGCTCTGGCTTTTGCTTGGTTCTATGCCAGCTCCCTCACAAGTAGACAAGAGAGTGTACGCATGGGCATTTCCTGAGCATACTACATCTGGCTAGCTGGGTCTACACCTTCTGCAGCCAAGACTTACAGGCCAATCCATGAGATACGTACAGAATAAGACTCATGTTCCAACAATGATATATCGGTGGCTGGCACCCTTAACTATCTCAGCATAATTATTGTCATTGTGATTATTACTTAATACTGTAAATAGGATGAGAACATAATGAGTCAGGAGGGTGTGAATGAGGAGAAGCACCAGGAGCTTCTGGTTTAGCTTTCACAGGGGTCCAGCCTGAATTAGCACCATCTTTGAGATCTACTGAGGATGCTCCTGGAAGTATCCTGAATGATGCTGTTTAGTACAATACAAATGAAGTTAGTTTGCTTTCAAGGGAGGAGAGGGCTGTAATACAACACTAATAAAGCAGGCCAATGAGAGGATCACTAAATAAATCCAAAGCTTATTTCGAAGAACTATACAGTATCACGCTCTAGCCAAAATTCACTGGAAACTGATGGATAATCGAACAAGCATTGACAAACCGCATCAGAAGGGCAAATCTGCAAGGAACTAACAGTGCTGTCATGGGTGGGGAACCCGGAGTTGACCTGGTGTGCCTCCTAACAACAGCGCCCCACCTACCCCGTGACCTTGAACAACTCATCAGTGCTCTCCTTGTGACGGGAGCACGGCCATGCCTGGTTTGCTTCTTCCAGGGTCTAATGCAGGACTCAAATCAGAGATCAGTCGCAAACATAGTGAGCTACGCCCAGCAGGGATCTAGTATGGGATCTTTCCAGTACGGGATCTACGGCCCACAAGGCAGCCGCGTCTCTCAAACGCTGAGAAGGAAAGGTGTGCAGAGGCCTGCACGGGTCAGCGCGAAAACAAAGTCCTAGGAGACCGTGGCGGCTCCTCGTACGCTCGAGGAGCAGCGACTTCTACGGACTGCCCCGTCCTTTGTCCAGCGCCTCGTGTCGGTCACACACACGCCGTGCGGGACGGCTAGCGTGCAGGTCAGCAAGGCGTCGGGTCCGGGCCTGCCCGGCGGGTGCCCCTCGGCTCAGCGGCCGTCTTCCCGCCTCAGGCCGCCTCCCCCGCGCCCTCTGACCCAGGAAGGTGACGTGTAATGGCCAGTCCACCTAACAAGAGAGTGGGCCGTGGCGTTCCTCGGGCGCCCCACCCAAACCAAACCGTGCTCACGTCCGAGGAGACGCGTTTCCTGACCCCATCACAGAGCACCACAAACCGCGTGCTGACAAGATGTGACCGTCAGCAAGGCGGGGACTCTGCCTCGCGGGACATGGGCCAAGACCACGGCCGCCTCCTGCCCGCCCGAGCCCAGGAGCCTGGCATTCAGGCCCACCGGGCACCAACCCCTCCCTTTGCCCGCTACTTCACCGCAAGGGCCCGGGGAACGCACGAGGCCTTCCAGTACGTCCGTCCGGGCTCCCCGTATCTCCGGCCAGCGGACTGGTTACGACTGTACACATGACCAGTGTGAGCCAATGAGGTGCAGGGTGGCTGTCGGCGGTGGTTGGGCGCTCATTGCTAGCAGGGGGTGGAAGGGTCTAGCCCAGGAACTCCTGGTTGCACTCCTAAGTCAGGCAGGGGCGAGTACTTCAGAAAATGGAGACAACACGGCAAGTGCATCCAAGATGAGAGGAGAGAACCCAGATCCTGATGACATCATTTGAGCCCCTGCACTGACACCAGATTTATCGATGGGCTGCTCAGTTAGTTATGTGAGCCAGTAAATTTCTCTTTCATGCAGTTCTGTCGGTGCAGCGTTTGGTCCCATTGCTTGCAACCAAAGAACATATAACATGAAAGTTCAACAAGGGCCACCTCTACCCAATGAATTACCAGCTCCTTCCATCCACAAAGTGGCTTCCAACTCCCTTGGTAAATAGTTAGTGGATTGAATGACTCCTTCTGTGAGCTCCAATATATATAGGGATTAAATAGGTCACCTCCAGGCTTTGCCAAGCAAAACCTACACCCCATGCAGAGAATATAAAAAAAAAAAACAGCATTTAAAAGGTATTGAGTTAGCTATTCCTTCTAGTTATTTCCACTGTACTCCCTGCTTCTCCTACTGCCAGGCTGCTAAGTTTTGTATGGTCCCACTATTGATTCTTCACCCCTGGAGAGTCTCCTCCATTGGAAGAAGTTTTGGAGAAAAATAGGTTTAAGTTCATACCCTGAGGTAGTTTAAAACAGGTTTCTTGCCTCTGTTGTCCTAAGAGCAAAGCAAGAGCAAAGAGAGGCAAAAGAGAGACCTGAATACAGACTTCACCTGTGACTCCTCTCACCGGGAAGGGGGTGGGGGTGGGGGGCAGGAACCAAGCCCTACAGCTTCAGTGCAGGATCCTCTTGGCTCAAGTGAGGAAGAGACATGGGCCAACCGATGCTCTACTGCCTAAAACCAATGTTTACAAAAAGCATCTGTCCACCAACAAAACCCCCAGTGGACTCCCAGGCCCACAGAGAGAAGAGGGGAGAAAGGGAAGGGGAAGGGGCGGGAAGATACTCAAACGCACGCGCTCACGCACACGTGGGGAGGAACCAAGGAAGAGCAGCTCCCTGGAGGTGCCTCCAAAGGACGCCAAGCAGAGTTTAGTGCAACAATGTGAAAACAGAGGCTGTCTTAGCGCCATTCCATGGCTTCTCAGGAGATGTGAAAATAAAGCAGCGGCAGCAAACGAACAGATGGTTGAAATCCATGGCTCAAGTGGGTGCTTCAATTCGTTTCCATTTTCCTTGGCTGGAAAGGCCAGATACTCACTAACAATGTGGGGCGGGGTAGAGAAACAAAGGCAGGGATCCAAGCAATTCCACCTGAACACTTACTCTGCGCCAACCCCAGAAACCCAGTCTGGTCAAAGCTCCACAAGGACTGCATGAAAATTAACCCCATCCAAGGTTGAAAAGAGACTCTCTCCAAGTCCAGGCGGACAGGTGCTGGGGCCTGGGCAGCATAGCCAGCCCAGGAGCTGAGGCCCAGAGTCCTGTCTGGTGTGTAATCTCAGGTACGTGCAGAGCCTGACACATCCAACCTGGTGTGATGGTTTTCATACAGATCTTTTGTAAACTGCATTTCTAGTGCCAAGCTGGTGCATAAATTTATCTTGTAGGCTGGTACCGTAGTCATCAAGCCTGTCTTTGAAAAGAACTGTTTCCACCTCTGAAGGAGAAAGCAGAAAACCTCCAGTCTTAAAGGATACGTTCTGTGTTTATGGCACGGGACTTCTTCCACAATCCTGTGTTTGCACCTCCCTGTTCTGGGAATCTTTCCCAGGATGTCCTGTTGGGCTCTGTCCACCACTGCTCAATTCAGCACTGAGTAACCCTTTCGTGTAAACACGCTCATCAGCACTTGAAGAGCTCGAGGTAAAATGAGCAACTCCGCATCAGTAGAAAGATCAGCCTCTCCCTTTTGGGCTCGGTTTCTAAATTCAAAATGACTACATTTTAGTACCATAGGGACCCTGCATCTCAGAACCCCAACCACAGGGCAGATGTCCTAAAAAGAGAGAAACCTCCCAGATACTCCCCAAAGGGACACTCTGTGCCAGGCCAGAATGGTGACAGGAAAGACAGTGCCCTTGCCCTCAGGGATCTGACAGTCTGGTAGAGGAAGCTGACCTGCTCCAAAAGAACAGGTCTCTCTGTCTCCTAATCTTTTCTTGAAAGTCAAGGACAGACCTCCCTGAAGAAAACATCGTGGGGCTCAGCAGGAGAGAAGAAATGAGAACCTTGGATGATCTTGGCTTTGTGATAAAGCTTTCAATGTAGGAAAGTAGAAAAAGAGGACTTCCAGGCAGGACCTACTTACCTAATATGAGTTAAGTAAGTTAACACCTAAATTTACGCCATGTCTCTACAAAGTCACGTTTTGTGTATATGTGTGTGTGTGTGCACATGTGTGCAAGCATGAAATGTTCGTTTGGACAATGTGTATGGCAAGGTGACCCAGGACCTAAGTTTTAATCTCAGGTGTGCCATCCTTGTTGGCTATGGCCCTGGGTTGGTCCTTTTTCTTCTCTGGGCATTATGCAGGCAAATCTCTGGTCTAACATTTTAGATGGATACAGCCAGAGTGCCTCTCATTACTAAAGCAAGGCAGAACAGCCATCTACATAAAGCAGTTCTTTTGGGATTCCCCTTGTAGCCACAGTGACCTTAGGGTTAATGGCTGCACGGGCCTTTGGATTGTGGGCACCACTGGGCACGAACTTGCCGCCCTATCACAATGCTGCCTCGGAACTCTGCCTCCTGTGGGTGTCTGAGACAGGAGCTGTTTACGGGAGCAGGAGCCCAGTCTCCCCCGCCCACCCCAGGCCGCTGACGGCAGTCACGATCTCCCACATCCCTCTCGCAGAGCAGAGCAGCCAGGGTTTCCACTCTTCCCCTCCCTTCGACCTCCCTCACTTAGCAGTCCTGTCAACTCCTGGAACCACTTACCACTACGAGGAGTGCCTGCCCCAAATTTGACCAACTGAGACAGCCAAAGGCTCTAACCAGAGAGTCTCTGTCTGTCCCCTTGTGCGTGTAGAGACACTAACCTCTCACATATGTAGCACACTGCTTGTAAGCACTTTCCAGGTCACATATCGGTGAAGGAAGGAAAAGCACTTCATCTCTGTTGGTGACCGTGCCTAGAAACGGCTTAAAAGAAGTGTCTCTCCAGCAGGGCCTACAAACCATCTGAGAGGTGGGTGCTTGCTTAGAAGCCCAGAAGCAGCTACATACATAAGAAGCCTGGGTGGCAGACAGATGAGGCGCATGTGGAGGATGGATCAAGGCAGTAGGTCCATCCAGGGCACCAACCTGGATAAGATGTATGGACAGCCTGCCAAGTGGGGTAGAGAGACACAATTCGACACACTGGCATCATCCAGCAGAATTTGTTCAATGATGGAAGCGTTTCATACACATGCTGTCCTAACGGGCCATGGCCACTGAGCACATGACTGAACGTGATGTTTCACTTCTCTTAACGGCCTTGGCTGCTCACAGCCGGATGTGTCTGGTAACGATCATTGGACAACAGCAGTCTAAGTCATTCTCCTGTGAGAAATCTTCTGAAGGAAAGCAGCACATTGCTGGAAAATGTTCTCCACTGCACAACAAAGTAAGAACAACACTATGAAAAGGACTAAAACCAATGAATTCTAGAAGGTAGGGTTTGGAGTCAGCCCCATCTATAAGTCAAGCTATGTTTGGAATCCATGAGCTTCCAGGGGACCAGAATACCTCATATCCTTAATTTTCCCACCTCCACAAACATGGAATCAGACACCCAGGTCCCTTCATGTGTCAGGATCAAAGGAGAGATGCACACTACTCTTCTTTTTGTCTAACCTTGAACCAAACCCTCACCGCCTCTCTGAACCAGTGTCCCCCATCACTAAAAAACAAAAGTTGGAACAGACCACCTCACATACTCTCCCCAAGTCTAAGATGCTAAGATGAGGATATGCAAGGTGCTTCATCAAGAAGTGTTTGCACTTCCAAGGATCTCACCAGGAAAACAGAAAGACAATCCACAGGATGGGCGACGATGTCCACAAGTCATAGATGTGGTGATGATCTCACATAGAGAATATGTGAAGAACACTTGCAACTTGGTAATGAAACAAGCGCATGCCTGCGTGAGAGAGAGAGAGAGAGAGAGAGAGAAAGAGAGAGAAAGAGAGAGAGAGAGGATCCAAGTAGATGGGCCTTCTGAGAAGATATACAAGTGGTCAGTGAGCACACAAAAAGGTGCTTGATCTTCATCAGAGCCCAGCAAGACATATGGAGTCGCTCTTCACATCCACCAGGATGCCATATCACCATGAGACTGTCGCTGTGCCACCAGGGGATGGAATACCAGCAGCCTCGGCCAGAGCAGACCAGGGAGAAGGAATGAGGGGGCCATGTCTGAGTGATTAGCCACTGAAAACCCCATGAAGAGCAAGAAAACGTTGAGTCTCACAGGTTGGAAAGCACTCAAAATAGGATTGGAGATGAGCTTCCTTCTCAAACTGGAGCTTCCTTCTCAAACTTGATAACATGAATGGAGCAAAGCTTTCAAGATCTTCATTTGCTGAAGAGACATGCCCCAAAATGAGCAAGGGGAAAAACAAAAGCTGTAAGCATCCAGTAATAATCAGAATGTGGAGCACACAGAGTAGGAATTCGGGAAGATGAGACGTTGTCAAGAACTAAGCTACATAAGGATTGGTACCCTAGGTATTAGTGAACTGAAATGGACTGGCATTTGCCATTTTCCATTGGAGAGTCATATGGTTGACCCTGCTAATATGATTGTGAGGCTTCAGGTCCATGGGGTCTGGCATGGCAGAGATTCTCCATGGGCTGGCAATAAAATAGGCCCTACCTCCCTGCCTGATGATGGTTCCTGAGAGATGTGACCTATTTCAATATGTACAAAAGAGGTGCTGTGGAAAACTGGCCTGCTCTCTCCCCTTCTTGCTGACACATATCCTGTATCTGGTCTTTTGAAATATGTGCCAACGTGATCCTGCCTGCTGATCCTGGGAGCTGTCCTCTGCCTGCCGTGAACGCTGATGTGCCATGCCATCTCTGCCTCCAATGGCCTCTGGTCTCCCAGGTTCCTAGCTTCTCAGCCCCAGCATAATATCTGACAACCAAATTGAACTGAGTAATAATCTATGAGAATGGGAGCCATTTCTCTTGATATAAACTCCTCTCTTTTTTGTCATTGGTCTTGAAGTACAATGCTGTCTATAATAGGACAATAACTATAAGCCCATAAAGAAGACCAGTTAATACAACCAGCATTCAGATGTATGCACCAGCCACTAAAGTTAGTTATCAAGAAACTGAAGAACTCTATCAGCTTCCTCAGCCTGAAACTGATCAAACATGATCTCAAGACGCATTGACAATTACTGGTGATTGGAATATAAAACTGGGAAATAAAAAGGAAGGAACAGTAGTTGGAAGATATGATCTCAGTGATAAAAATGAAGCTGAAGGATGCATAACAGAATTTACAAAACTCACCAACTTTTTCATTGCAAATACCCTTTTTCAGCAAAACTAGCAGTGACCATACATGTGGACTGTGCCACTTGGACAGCACAGGAATCAAATCGACTACATCTGTGGGAAGAGACAATGGAGCAGCTTCAATATTATCCGCCAACACGAGATCAAGGACCAACTGTGGAACAAAACATCAATTTCCCATATGCAAGTGCAGGCTGAAGCTGGAGAAAATTCAAGACCATGAAACCTGAAGTACAACCTGGAGTACAATCTACCTGAATCTAGAGATCAGACTTGATGCAGTAAAACTCTAATGATAGAGACAGGATGAGCTGTGGGATGATATCAAAAATATAACCCCTGAAAGAAAACAAAAGGTCATTTAAAAGACATACAGGGAGAAAATGCCAAAGTGGATGTCAGAAGAGATTCTGAAACTTGCTCTTGAATAGAGAGTAGCTACAGCAAATGGAAGACAAGATGAAGGAAAAGAGCTGAACTGAACATTTCCAAAGGCAGTTTGAGAAGACAATGCAAATCACTATAATTAAATGTGCAAAGACCCTAAATTAGAAAACCAAAAGAAGGAACACACGTGGCATAGCTCAAGATGAAGGGACTGAAGGAAAAACTCAAGCCTCAAGTTGAAATAAGCAAGGATTCGATGGGCAAAATGTGAATGATACAGGAAGCATCAAGAGAAATGGAAGGAATACACAGTCACTATACCAAAAGAACTGGCCGACCAGAGTCAGTCATAACCTGCAGACAAGCAGATGAACTCTGAGCTCCCAACGAACACTTCCCCCGATCCAAGAACAGTCAGTACTTATAACATGACCCTGCCCCATACTGACCTTCATAAAGAGATCACTGAAGATAAGGGCTCCACAGAAAAGTGTGGTGAAGAAAGCAACTGGAGCCTGGCTATAAATCAGAATAGTGCCGGTAGTCTTAAAGGCTTGTATTCATAAAAGTAGCCATCTAAATGAAGTGTCAGCTAAGTCCACATGGAAGAAGCACACCAACCTGTGTGATCCAAAGACGACAATAACAAAATCCTAATACGATGAAGGAAAAAGTATCAGAGCTTAAATTGTGATGACCCAATTTGTAGAAGGCTAAAGAAGGCAGTGGAAGTCAAAAATCCAACTGCACAGTATCTAGTCAGATTTATCCTCTGGTAGTTTCCTCTAGCGGCAGGCAAGGCACTCGCACAGCTTTACTATCAGACAGAGATTACTGTACACCTGATGATAGAGGGACCATGGTATAATATGGTGCTTGGTCGGTTGACCTCCCTCTTGGTCTAACCCGAATTTGTTCTAGGCTCAAATATTTCTCTCTTGTTCCATGATAGAAATTTCCACTTTGACTTTTTTAATATTGTTGGTGGTATTTTCTTTCTTATCCTTTACTTTTATCTTTACATCATGATTATTTTCTCCTTTCTGTTTCATTTCACTTTTATTTTTATGCTTATTAGAGTTCCCATTTTTTGAAGCACAGAAGGAGTGGATACAGAGACAATAACTGATGCAATAGTTCGTGGGGGGTGGTGAGGGGAATTGGATGGAGAACAACCAATGAATGCAGGAGGGGCGAGGGAACACTAGAACTGATTGTGATGATGGATAGACAGCTCTTTTAAAGAGCAGTGGAAGTATATGACAGGGGAAAATTATATCAAGAAAAGTACTAAAAAAAGAGAAGCCAAAGATTCCTGGGTATCATGGGTGAAAGAGGAAGAGTTGTTGTTTAGGGGGCACTGAGTTTATGTTAATGGTAATAGAATAGAAAAGGAATATCAATAATGACAATACAAAGAATATAATCAATGGCATTGAATTATACATGTAGAATTTGTTGAATTGGAGAATACTTTGCTATGATAACAATGAATACACGAAAAAATTATTGTGGCAATGACTGTATAACTCTTCTTAATATGATTTAACTATTGAATCATGTGATTTGTGGATGAAGTGGCAGTAAAACTGGTCAACATATAACCATATCGAGAGGTAACATATGATCAAGAATGAATAGTTCTGGAGGAAGGCATCCACGCTGCACTGAAGGCACTAGCAGAAAACACGCCTCCCAGAACTGACAGAATCTCCACTAAAAGATGTCCACACACCGATCCCCGGCTGAAAGCCCTCCCTTGCCTCCACCAAGAAATTTGGAAGACAGCTACCTGGACAGCTAACAGGAAAGGATTCATATATATGTTCATTCCAAATAAAAGCACCCCGACGGCATACAGAAATTATCAAACAATATCATTAAAATCACATGCAAGTAAAGCTGTGCTAAATGTATTTTTAAATGGCTGCAATAGTAACTTCACAGGGAGCTGCCAGAAATTCAAACCAGATGCAGAAGAAGACGTGGAACAAGAGGCAGCCCTGCTGACATCAGATGGATTCTGGCCGAACATAGAGAGTATCGGAAAGATGTGTAATCGCACCTTATGGAGCATGCAAAGGCATTGGACCATGTGGCCTACAATGGCCTGTGGATAACGTTGGGACAATGGGAATGCCACAGCACTGCATTGTGCTTACATGGAGCCCATACGCAGAACAAGAGGCAGCTGTACAAATGGAACAAAGAAATACCGCATGGCTCACAATCAAGAAAGGTCTGTGCCAGGGGTATCTTCTTTCCCCACACTTATTCAATTTGAGCCAGACTACATAAAGAAGAAAGTGGCATCAGGATTAGAGGCTGGCTCGTTAACAACATGTTACAATGCAGATGACACAATCCTGCTTGCTGAAATCAAGGACTTGCAGCACTATGGATGATGACCAAAGAATACAATGTTCAGTACAGATGACAATTCCATATAAAGAAAACAAACATCCTATCCACTGGACCAATAGGTAACAGCATGATAAACATCGAAAAGATTAAAGTTGTCAAGGATTTCCTCTTACTTGGACTCACAATCAATACTTACAAAAGCTGCGTTCAAAAAGTCAAAATGATCTATTTCACTGGGCAAATCTGTGAAACAGACCTCTTGAAAGTGTGGTAGTTACATAATCTGTTGTTGATTTGAGACTTAGGAGTGAAAGGGTGGAAATTAGCCTGTCAATCAGGTTGCAGCTTGATGACCTCATTTGGAGGCACCACGGAGAAAAAGAGCTCGTTGGAGGTGGGACCCGGGCTCACTCCCTGGGAAACATTGCAGCTGACAAGACACATGGAGCTACGCTAGGGCTGAGCTGGAGGAGCCATGTGGAGACCCCTTTCAGCGCTGAGATGCTTTTACCACCACTGGATCCATAAGATTTCCCACCCACTGACCTGTGACCTTCCTACATTCGGTGCCATTGCATGTGTTGCATGAGTTGGAAGAGGACTGTGTAGATTGGTATTGGACATATGGGCTAATATCAGACTTATGGACTTGATCTAGCCTGAACTGGGATATTTTCTTAATGTATAATTACTCTTTATATAAAGCTTCTTTGGGGGGGGGGCATCATTGCCCTCTGGTGGTTGTGGGTGCTACCCAGAGCTGCTCCTGAGAGCCGCCGCTGGATTTGAACCGCCAAGCCCGTGGGTCACAGTGCCTCACTCAACCACTTACGCCACCGGGGCTCAGCCCAAAGCTTCTTTTGTTAGCAAATAAAAACTCACCATTCATAACTCTGTTGGAACACCCTACACTTTTTTTTAATACTTTTATTGGGGGCACTTACATATCTTATCACAATCCATACATTCCTCTAATGTGTCAAGCACATTTGCACATATGGCCGCCATCATTATTTTCAAAGATTCTCTTCCCACTTGAACCACCGCTATCAGCTTCCCATTTCTTCTGCCACCCTTTCCGGTCTGCCCTCCCTCATGAGCCCTTAACAAATTATAGATTACTTTTTTTTCATAAAAGCTCTTTCTTATACACATGAGTGTCTATGAATTTGTTTCCCTGGTCTACTTGGACAAACACAATAGTGTTGAAGAACAAAAATCTCATTTTGAAGACTAAGGTATATCTGGCCTAAGCCATGATATTTCCAGTCTCCTCATAGGCATGTGAATGGTGCACAATGAATAAGACCACAAAAGAACTAGGGCATTCAAATTATGGTGTTAAGAAAGACGACTGACTGAAAGTACCATGGGCAGAAAAACAAGCAATTGGGGCGCAGACTGTTCCTCAGAATCAAGGACGGCAAGATTTCACCTCACACACTTTTGCCATGCTATCAGCAGGGCCCAGACCTGGACGCCCGATGGTTGGCAGTTAACACCTAGAATCCCTCATGACCTAACCTAGCACAAATCACAGCCAAGCAGTTGCTAAGTCTTCGCATGGGCTAATACAAGGGTGGAACGCAAGCTCTTTTCTCACGCCACAGTCCTGATGCGATTGTCTTGGGAGTGGGCCTGCTTCCAATACAAGTGGACAATGTAAGTGGAAAAGCTGGCTTTGCATTTTGCTGGGTCTGGATCCTGCGTCTGGCTCACCGATTGGTTCAGGCCTCTTCAGCCACAAACCTGATCTGCTGGTTGTGAAGTCACTCACTTCTTCAGCCACCAGTCTATAGTCCTCCTATCCATCTTGACTTCATGATCCCTGATAGTTATGTGAGTTAGGAGAAGCTTCCTTCCTGGCATCTGACCCATGACCTTGGAATCTTCCTGGACTTGAACTTGTCCATTTCCACCACTGTGTGAACATTTTCTGGATGGACATTTACCCACATACAAGCATCATTGGTTTTGCTTCCCGAAAGAACCTAGCCTGAGACACACAGGAACCTGTCTGTGAAGCCTGATTATGTCAATCAGTGAAAAGAAGTGCTGTTTCATCAGTTAAGCTGGCGAATTTTATGGCACGTGAATTATATCTCAACAAAGCTGTTAAAAGAGGACTATGTATGTCTCTGATATACGTGCCATCTCCTCAGTGGAGAGCCGCTACTTCTGCTCCCAGTTGCCCCCGAGTCCTAACGCCGAGTGGCAGTTAGTCAGCAGCAGTGATCATCTGAGCACAGCTAGAGAGCCCTGACTTGGGCCGAAGCTGCTTCATTTACAAACCAGGGGCTATTTTTAAAGCAGCCTGAGCTGTCTTGCACAGCTTCACACACAGACAAGTTGTAGCTCCCTCTGCCATAATATGCTAAGATTAAAATGCCAAACTTTCTTGGTATCAAAAAAAGCATGTTTGGTATTTTTCCCTTTAACAGGCGAGAAAGAAGAAACTAGAAGACATTTGTATTCTTCTCAGTGGAGTTCCAGGGGCCCGAGAAGGAACTCAAGTAATTCCATCTACTTCTGAAAATCACCAGAACATTGGCCATGAACACTGCAATGGTGTCTGATTCCACAGGCCCCTGAGCCCCTGCTGGGGTCATGTATCTGTCAGCATTCTGCAGCACCCCAGGACTGAGACCCTTAACTCTGAAAACATGCCTTGCCCAGGGAACACAGTGGATTTTTAAAAGTTAGGATATAGCTGGGAGTAAAGCACCCCACTTTCGGAGGGCCAGAAAACAGAGACGGGAGGGCTTCTTAGCACAAGGACAGAATCAGACTCAGAGAAGTGTGGCTGCAGGTAGAGCAGAATAACCTTGTTCATCAAACAAACCACAGACCGAGACCAACCCTGTGGTCACCCAGTCAATCCTGGCTCCTGGAGAGCCACCCTACAGGGCGACGAAACTGCCTCCTGTGGGGCTTGTTACAAAGACCAGTCCAGAACTCATCTAGGGAGGGTTCAGTCTGATACAGGCCCTTGTCTGAGGCACATCCCAGCTGGCCCGTCAGTGTGGCCACTAACATCAGCCCAGAGTCCCCAGATGCACTTGGTGTGTCGCCATGGCCACAGGGCTCCAACTGCCCAGAAAGCAGACTTTAGCACAAGCCCCTCCCACTGCAACACTACTCATCAGGCTACCCTACCGGGCTCCATGCAGCACCCCTGCAGGCCAGTCTGGGTGCTCAGGAATAGGGAACAAGCCCCTTGCTGAAGAAAAGGAAACATTACAGATGCTCCCCATTCCAGACCCAGGGTCCAGCCACAAGAAGGAAAAGGAGGGGGGAAACCAGGGAAGTGGGAGGAGGCAACACAGGGGTTTCCCAGGCAGGGCCTGCAATAGTGGTTTTTTAAAAACCTCAACAGCTCTCTGCGTAAGGGAGTGAGGTGGGGGTGATGCCAAACCAAACTTCACTGGAAGGTCAAAAGACTCTCCCAGAAACCATTGTGACGAATAAGTGACATCTTTTGGTCAACCAGAGCTTAGTCACATTGTTATTGAAACTCCCCAGCTCCCAGTTGACCGTGAGAATGACCCCCATTTTACAGATGCAGAAACTCAAGCAAGGGAGAGAAAACACTTTGCTCAGTTACCACGTGACCAAACCAAAGTCCACCGTCAACGAGCCGGTTCTAACTCACAGCACCCCTGTATAAATCTCTACAGAGGCCGAACAGCGCCCCCTCCACCACCCCCACCCACCCCAAGAAGCGGCTTTGAAACTGCCAGGCGTGGTTGGCAGCCCATCACCCACCAGAACTAGATCTGGGACACGAATCCAGGTCTGTGTTCCTCCAAAGCCTCTGTGCTCCTGAGGGTGTCACAGGCTGGAGAGGGGAGAGGACTAAGATGGTGGCCAGAGAAGGGGAGGCCTGAACAAGCCACTGGTGTTGCCCTTGCAGCTCACAGATGCTTTAGGAATCCTTTCAGAACTTCTCAACCTCCTGGGGCAAGCATTAATACCATCAATCCCATCTTACAGGTAAGGAAACTGAGGCTCAGGGTCACCTGGCAGAGGAGAGTCATAACATGGGTGTCCTGGCTCTGCAAAGTCACAGGTCATCTGATGCCCAGACACACAGAGTGATGGGGAAACCCGGGCTGTCCACGTTCTAGCCCTGCCACCTTCTGGCTCTTTCATCTTGAGTATGTCCTGAACATCCCAAACCTCAGCTGCCTCTTCTGCAGCATGTGAGCAGTAGGCACACTGCAGCCTCAAGAGCAGAATCAGACTCCATGAAGGTGGTCCCTGTGAGCTGTTGGTGAGCACACAGACACTAGTGAGCGGTGCCACTCCAATTCTAGGGATCACCCAATCTTCCCTTCCCTGAGCACAGGGATCACACCCAGCCCCGCCTTCCCCTCCCCTGGCATCAGATTTTGATCCTTGGCATTCCTTCTTGGTCCCTGGTGAGCACCACCTCCATTGGTAGATGAAGTGGGGGCTCTGGCCTCGGCCTCCGCCCAACAGAGAACAAGAGACAGTGATGATCCCACTGAGGGGAGGACACAGGAGGCACAGACATGAGGAATCTCGGGGGCAGGGTGTTACAGTCCAGATTTTTCTGCCCTGCCTAAAAACCCACAATGAGTTTTTAGACTGGACTCTTCTCAGCTGTAAAGGAGGGGAGCCATTTTCCTCTAGGCCAGAGGAGATAAGGAACCCTTTATTGTGTAGATGCAGATGAGGGGCCCTGGTGGCCCTGTGGGTGACCCACTGGGCTGCTAGCCACACAATCAGCACTTCAAACCACCCCTGGCTCCAAGGAACCAAGATGAGGTTCGGTACTCCCTCCCACCAAGAGTGACAACCTGGAAACCACAGGTACAGTGCCACCTTTCCGAGAGGGGCGCTAAGAGTCAGAGCCCACTTGAGGGCAGTCGAGTTTACATTTGAGATGCAGATGGAGACGATCCAGGGCTCCGTCCTCCTGCTGCCCACAGGACAACTCTCACATCCCTTCTTCACTATGTCCACCCCAGGGAGAACTTTGGAACAATATCTCCCTGATGACTAAAGTCTCCAGCAATTCAGTGGGAGAAATGGAATGGATTGATCTGGTTTAAAAAGCATCTTCCTTAAAATGGGAAAGCAAGTGAGGCCCATGTCAGCCAGCCAACTGTCCATAAAGTGCTTCTGGTCTGGCTGGAGGGGTCCTGGGTCCGTCGGCCAGCAGTAGGTTTGAGGACAGCAACCACCCCTGCAGGCGTGAAGCCCTAGCTCTCAGTGAGAGGGTCCATTTATGAACTGTTTCCCAGGAGCCAGGGTCTAGGCTAAACCCTATATCCATGGTTTTATTCTTTTCTGCAATGTCAGAGACAGGACGTTGGTCTCTGACCAACGGTCAGGAACTGACTGACAAAGCGAGGCCTGAACGCAGGTCTGTCTGGCTCTGAAGCCCATAAACTGCCAGCCATTAAGGCCTCCCAGTGCTCCACACACATCTCCCGCTGAGACTAAGCAAGGGTGCCACTCACAGTAATGCTTCCCAAAGAACTCAAATGCAGTAAAGTCTACTTACTGCCCAAATATAAATTCCTACTAATCATCCCCATTTCACTGGGGTGATTCAGAAGGTAGTTCAGAAGTTCAACTGAGGACTGCAATGTTGCTGAAAACATTGGCTCCGACTCTCCCATCCCAGCCTGCCCTCCTCACCTCCCCCATTCTCCCTCCCCAGTCTGGGAATGGCTCCAGGCAATGGGGCTGGGGTGGGATGGGAGCCACGTCTGGGACAGCCCCCAGTCTAGTTCAAGGGATAACCAAAATCATGGCTGTGAAGCCCAGGCAGCCCCTCCTGAGGTCTCTTGGGGTTCTCTGCCTCGGGGGTTCTCTGTATCTTGGCCTCACTCAGAATTTACAGGGAAGCAGCCCGGGAACCTTGACCTTCCTTCATCACCTAGTGCTTGGCTATGGGTTCCCAGTGTCAGAGAGCCTGGAATGAGGAGGTGGGATGAGGGCTGTCACACTGTGGGGACTGCCATCTGTGTCACAAAATGAAAGGTGCATGAATTGCTGAGTGGAGAACCAACCTGCTCTGTACACTCGCACCCAAAGAGCAATAGAACACTGAGAAGCCAGCCAGCCCTGCCAATGACCTGGTACGTGACCTTGTGCAGGCCACCCAGGCATTCTGAGCTTGCTTCCTCACCGACAGAAAGAAGACCAGAACAGAACCATTTTTCCCCGGAGTCCAGAGTAGGGATTAAGTGAGAGTCTTTAAAGTCCATGTAGCTCAGCGAGTGCCAGCCATTCGCTCATAGTGAAAGCCATTGTCTCCGTGGCGCTCCACGAGGCAGATCACACTCACCACGCTAAGATGACTCGCTGGCACGAGTCGTGACCTGCTGGCTTTGCCCAGCAGCAGGAAAACCATGAGGCAGTTTGGACCATGTTTTCTCAGAGATCTACTGGAACAACACAATAGTTTATATAGCTAAATGGGGGGGGGGGGGCGCGTATCCAAAACCTTCCCATGGAGACACACAAAGGAAAAGGAGGAGGACTTAAAGCCAACTCCATGTCCAGCACATGCCACTCACTTCTGCTTCTGGTTTTCTCGGACCCTGCTGCCAAGGCAGAGAGGCAGTGCCTGGCCTCCACCTGCATCTATCCCTGCAGCTGAAGGGGAGGGGAAGAAAGCACCATGTGTGCATAGAAATCCTGGCCTCCATCCCCACCCAGCTCCCAGCTAGTGCCCTGGGCTGTCACATCACAGCTGCGCCTGGCAGAGGATGAGCTTGTCCCTGGACCTCAGCCTCACCTGGTCTGCAATCCCCCTGAGGGGGGACCAAAACCAGGCCACAGAACCTACTCGGAACCAACCGGCCTTTCATGGCCTTGATCAGCCTGTTAATTTGGTGAACCTAAAATCCACACCGCTTTCACTTTACTACCAAAGCTTCCTCAGTCACAGCCACTCTAGAACTAGCTTCTGTGGCTTTCGGCAAAAACATGCATCCAACGATTCTCTTTTGCCAAACTGTTCCTGGTGGCTTCAGCTTCCTTGCTTTGTGACTAGGTAGTCTTAATGTTTTCCATTTCACTCCCATCAAATAAAAATGCTGGAAGAAGCCTTAGAGGGATTCGCCTCTAATTTACATCTTAATAATTGAGGATTGATGAAGGCACAGAAAGAAATTTATTTTTGCATTATAACAAAAAGAGGGAAAATCATTAGGAAGGGGCTAACTGTTGATATGAAAGGGTAGCATTTGCCCATTTACCCATCTAAACTGCTTTTGTACAATTTAGAAGCAGTCACTTAAAAACTATATACAGGGTGTCATTATACCTCATTGTTATCTATTTATAGGAGAATACTCAGGATGCCTGCTATAAAAACATAGTGGATACTTCTTTAGTTTGCATTACAGTAAATAATGAAATGACATCTCTCCAAGAATGAGCTCCTACCAGCATTTGCATTCATCCATCCTTGCTTTTTATAATATGACAACCCAAGTTAGGGCATTGATCAAATATGTCTTGTAGACAATATCTGGCACACAATAAATGCTTAAGAGCATGACTTTCTGAATGATTAAATGACAGCTGTGTTAAACTCTTAAAAAAAATCTTCCTAGCTGAACCCTGGTGGTGGCGCAGTGGTTGTGTGCAGGACTGCGGCCCACAGTGTTGACGGTTCAAATCCAGCTGGGCTTCCTACTCTCACCAGGGCAGTGATGTGTTGGGGGGAGGGGAAAGATTGAGTCCTATGCTAATTTATATACTCCCAAAGCAAATTGTTTTTAATGACTCAGCGATGTAGTGAGACAAAAGGACTCCTATAAAGAATTACCATCTAGGAAATCCACAGGGGCCGTCTACCTGGTGCGGAATCACCTTATTGGCAGTGGATTTGGTTCTGAGTTTCATTAAACCAGGTAGACGTGTGCGGAGGCCGGGTGCAGAGCCCGTCTGCAGGCACCACATCTCTGGCTCACAAAGGCACACCAAGTAAAAGACCCCCCCCACCTCCACCCCTCTCTCTCTCTCTCTCTCTCTCTCTCGCTCTCTCTCGCTCTCTCTCGCTCTCTCTCTCTCTCTCTCTCACACACACACACACACACACACACACACACACACTGCTGACACAATGCCTGCTTTGGGCCTCTCCTCCCGGTTGATACCTAGCTGTCTCCCTTTATCAGGGGAACAAAGCCCAAATCAGTCAGGAGGAGCTCCCTCTCACCACCATCACAGGAAGACTCCAGGTTAGTTCAGGGCCAGGCATCCTGATTCAGGTCCCTCCGAGGGTCCACTCTGCTTCAGCCCCAGAGGCCCTGTTTTCCCTACATTCCATTTACTACGAACCGGAGTTCTGGGAAGCATGAGGGACATAAGCCCTCTCTCAAGACTGTGCCAGAGGTAACAGTAAAATCACTCAGAACCAAAGACCTGGGGACAGTGGAAACACCAGACTGAATAACTGTCTTCCCCAAGTCATTCACCTGACAAGTGACCTGCAGCAGGCAAACATTCCAAAAAGAAAAGCCAGGGTTTGGGGTGTATTTCCCTGGTGTTCCTAGGCATGCATTTCCCTGCTCACTACACAGGAAGCCAGTGTCGGTGGAAAACCAGGTAGCACCCCAGCACAGTGGCACCCAAAGTGAGGGAAAGGACAAGCAGCTTGGTGCCTGTCCTCTGGGTCATTACAAACCTAAGACTTGGAGTCCACAAGCTCTCTGTCTAAGCAGGCCTCGGAGGCCCACCAGCATCTCACAGGAGACCTGTGACCTACCCTGACCTCTCCTTTCTCATAATCCAGGATACGAAGCCAGAGAGTGCAGCCAGTGTACTAGCCAGTGTACTCTGGTGGGATATGGGGAGGGGCAGGGAGGGGGAGCACAGGGTGGCAGTCAGTAAGAAAGTAGAGATGCCAGGCCCTCCAGCCCTGAGAGCGGCTGTTTAAATGCATGGCCAGGGATGGCCAGGGCAGCGCTCTCTACCGGAGCAAAGCTGGAGACAAGGCCCGGAAGGAGCGCACATCAGGATGAAGAGCACTAACCCCAGTGCCCTAGCATAGTGAGAGCACTCGGCAGTTAGCAAGAAGGTGCACACACAGAAACGGAAGGATTGGCGAGGCATGGAAAGCAGAAGAAAAATAGGTGTGCATCAACACACGTATTGTGTAGCCACTTGCATACACATGTTAAAAATCAAAACTACACAATTAATGCATTCTGAAATACATATTATGCCATTTCAAAATGTACCCCCCAAAAAGTCTGAAAGGATCACACCACAGTGACAAGAAGGCAAGCTTCCTTCTTGTGACAAGTGACAAGACCCAAAGGCACTGTTCTCTTAGCTCCATCTTGAGTTTGGTGGCCAGGAAAGGTGACAGCAACATGGCAGGCCAGCAGCAACACCTCAAAGTCAGAGGTACAGGGCCTGATGTCCTTCTGCACAGTTCACCATCTGCCGCCGAGTCCATGCAGACTCGCAACAACCGCACAGAAGAGAGATGAACAGTTGCCTCCCAGTTCCCAGGAGGCACGTTTTTAAAGCATCAGACAGTCTCATCCTTCCCCTAAGAAGCACCAAAGGGGGTTGAACTGCTGGCCTTACGGTTAGCAGCCCAACACTTTGTGACCCACGATGCCAAGCAGGGCTGCTTTCCTGAAGAGCACCAAGCCCAAATTCACAGCTACCGGGTCCATGCCAGCTCCTTGTGCCCCTGTAGAACAGGGTAGGACTGTCCCTGTGCATGTCCAAGACGATAACTCTCGCCAGGTACAGAAAGTCCCGTCTTTCTCCTTCCCAGCAGCTGGTGATTTTGAACTGCTGACCATGCGGCCAGCAGCCCAGCAAGTAACCACGGTACCACCCAGGCTCCCCTTTCTGCATAATCGGTTCTCAATTAAGATCTGTTGAACAGAGGTGCCTCACAGTATTTTTTAATAAACAAGGATCTTTATAGCACTAAAGAAAATGTCTGTGAGTCTACACTGTGCCAGGAACCCCCATGGATACAGGGAAAAGCGGGAGAGTTGGTCTCTGGAAAGATGACTGACCTGGGAGAGAGAGTGTGAATGCCCACGCAGAGCTAATCAAGGGCACTGACTGGTCCAGGCTAGGTTCCCCCAGGGCGGTCAAAGCCAGGACCCCGGCACACCAACCCTGAGCAGCCTGGAGCTCCCTTCCAGCACTGAGCCCCGAGCCCCCAGCTCCCCCCCATTGACCCATTCAATCATTCCAACAGATGCCCTGTGACTGCTAAAATTACAACTCAGCCAGCAGAGAGGAGGCAAAACAAAAAACAAAACAAAACCATACACACACATTAGCAGAGAGGGTCTGGAGGAGGAGAAAGGCATTCTCCTGGCCTGGGCAGGGTCTGGGCCCCTGCCTCTTCCTCGAAATGCCCAGAGGGCAGCTGCCTCTGAAAGCCATACACCCATCTGCACCCACCTTGGCCAAAAACACCCACTCCCACCCTGCGCCCGCTGCAGACACGCTCACACACGGAGGCCAGGTCTCCTCGGCCAGCTCCGAGCTCCTTCCTCGCCAGCTCCGGGAGGGGAGGGCTCTCGGCACATTCCATCCTCCCAAACAGCCTAGGAAGGCCATTCTCTCTTGGATTAACAAGGGAGGGCAGCCTCTGGCGCTTTCCTTCTTTCAGTCACAGGATAGGACAAGGGAGGACTTGGGGGGATGCAGGGAGCACATCCTGTGACTCACAGGTGGCAGAAAGTCCCCTGTGCCTGGGAGATAACATGTATACCCTAGGCCGCCTGTCAACCTCCCCTCTTCCACAAGACCCACAGAGAGCCGGTGTGGCCCTCTCCCCCTTGTCCAGCACCTGGCCACGCCAGGTATCTTTAGTGGGGTAGCTGTGAGTTCCCACCACCACCACCACTGAGTGAGGTGCACATGCAGTGCCTCTATGGCTGGGAAGTTTTCACCTCTGTATCAGAGAATTCTCGCATTCTGCAAACTGTTAAGAGAAGGAGCTCATTAAAAAAAATACTGATGAGAAAGATTTATTTATATAAAAAAAAAAGGCAACTAACCACAAATCTGCTACAGGCTCTGTTTCTCACACAATTATGTCTACACTATAGAACTTAAGCTGAGATTTTAAAAAGAATGCGCCCACCCCCATCTCCCCACCTGCCCTCTGCTATATGAGCTAAGGAGAACGCATGCTTGAGGCAGTGTGCCAGGCTGCCCCCAGAAACCTGAGGGATGGGGCACAGAGACAGCCCAGTGGTGGCAGCTTTTAAGCCCCCATTCCCTCTGTGTCTGATGCCACTTCTAGGCCCTGGGTTTTTCAGTTAGTTACAACCACTCCTCCATATTTCCTAGCTAAGCCAATTGAGCTATTTCTGTGTTTTCTAATCCAAACTATGCCAAAATGTTTTCCTAGGTTTAAAGGCTTAGGACCTGAGTCTCATGGGGCAACTCAGTTGGGGTGACATAGCCCACCGAGTTCATGCTCTGCTTCCGAGGGAGGTGAGTAGTGTCCAGGGCCCTAAGAGCTTGTGAGTACCATTGAAGATACAACGACTAGCTTCTACGTGTCAGGAGAAAGGAGGAGGCAGAAAACTGAAGTCTCAGAGAAGAAACTACACTGCAGGGCTAGTCACCTACACAAACCAGGGCCTCATCTACCCTGAGATTAGGAGTGTGAGACGGTGCCCAGCCACCATGACGGCCCCTTCTGATCAGAGCCACAACAGAGAGATTTTGATAGAAGGGGAGAAGAATAGGAGACAGAATCTCAAGTTCTTAAAAAGTCTAGATTTAGTGGCCCATCGGAGACCAAAGGACTCCCTCGGACTATCACCTAAGATAGTTTCTAAACTGGAACTCTAAACTATCCGCTGGGTCAAGGAAACAGAACGACCAGTGAAAGGAGTTGGCTCCTGAATAGGGTGCTCACGAAAACACCAGCTATGTGAGCCAGAGGCGGGCACTGACTCCGGGCACAAGTGAGAAACAGAAGGATCTGAATGTAAAGACAGAGAACTCGGCACACGGTGAGGAGAGTCGCTGGTGTCAATGAGCAGTTGGCACTGTGCTGCAGACACCAACATGCCTTCCCTGTGCGGTGCTTCCCACACACTGTCACCTTAAAAGACAAGCATACTGGCTGAGCCCCGGTGGCGTAGTGTGTGCACAGGACTGCGGCCCACTGGGATGGAGGTTCGATTCCAGCTCCACGGAGCAAAGGCTGGGCCTCCTACTCCCACCACCTGAGGGCAGTGATGCCCCAAAAACAAAAAACAAAACAAAAAAGACAAGCATACTGACTTTTAAAGGAACCAAATGAGTGAGGACTCTGAAAAGTCTTCTTACACATAAGAGCAAATGTGGACCGTTTGCTCGTTGGATGTGATTATTTTTAAAACATCAGTATTCAACAATGGAGTTGGCTTTCACCAAGTCAAATGCATGAGGACTTATTTAAAATTCTACTTAAGGTCAAGGGGAAAGGCGGATGTTTGGAGAATGATGACAGCAACAAACATGTGAAGGTGCTTGGCACAGTTTGTTTATTCATGTATTGTGAAAAACGATGTCTGAGCCCCCAATAAAATGATTTTTAATTTTTTTTTAAATCTACTTAAGGGTAACAGCCATGAGAATTATTTGAGAGTTGGATTTGATTGTTAGTAAAACTTCAATACTCAACCGAAGTAATGTCTGCTCCAAATGTGGTCAAAGAGGTCCAAGCTGATTGGAAAGTGACCAGTGGGTCCCACAGCCCAGTGTCCTCAGCCACCCTGCAGGCGTGCGAGAGAACAGCCAGCCATTTAAGACCCAAAGAGCAGTATTTGCCCAATGTCTGCATTCACAAGGTCAAGAGAGTAGGAGGTGAGGGAACAGGAGACACGGGAGCAGCGGTTCTCAACCTGGAAGTTGAATGACCCTTTCACAGGGGGGCCCGATTCATAACAGTAGCAAAATTATAGTTATGAAGGGTGGGGGGCGGGGGCCACCACAACATGAAGAACTGTATGAAAGGGTCACGGTCACGGCATGAGGAAGGCTGAGAACCGCTGATCTAGAGGAACCAAGCCAGGCCAGACCAGCCCAAGCAGACGTGATGGCCGAGTTGGACCAAGTCATGTGAACCGCTGATGACTGCCTAATTCACAATAAAAGCTTAACGATAAATAAGTAACATCAAATCAAGGAAAGTTCAAACTAGGTAGCCATTTCTTTGTGGAAATGAGGTCAGACTGCACAAGAGACGCAATTACTTCAACAGCACATGAGACACTCCAGCCTGCCCTGCTGGAAAACCAGCCTGAAGAGACGTGCTATTATACATGCCCATCTGTTCTGGTCATGGGATGCTCTCCCGCCTCCCATCCTGACAGGAACGTGGTCCTTACACTTCCACTAAAAAGCAACCATGCACAGCACAGCCCACGTGTCCACGGAACCCCAGAAACAAGCGTGCAGGCTTCGGGCGCGCACAAAGTATGTGCCAACTGGAGAAAGTGGTTCTTCTGTGTCAGAAGTAGAGATAAGTGTGCCAGAAGAGGAAAATCCAACCTTGGAATTAAAGGTGAGCTCTGACAGGAATCTCCTGAGATTCTCATTAATACCGGACAATCACTGAAAGCCTCTCAGGCAAACATTAATTATTAGCCAATTGTTGAAAATTAACTACTGATCTAAAAGAGCAAACCCCGGAACCCTTGCCATTTTCTGAGTCACTCGTGCACTTCCTGACATGCCTACTATGCGCCAGGCACAAAGCTCCAGTGACGAATCAGACTGCAGTCTAAAGCACGAGGGACCCATGTGCTAGTTTCCTCCCAAACCCCTCAGCTAGCTCATCAGCCCTGGCATCAGGATCCACATCCAGGCTGTCAGAACCACCCCACAGCAAACCACTTCTGGCAGCAGCTTCAGAACAGGACAGCAAGGAGCCAGTGTCTGTCGGACGGAAAGTGTATGGGTGCCAATGGTCAAGGGGAAGTGAGCATTGACACAGGCTGGCGCGAGGAGGGGAGCAGACAAGCACCCGAGGAGGAGAGGTGCCTGTGCACTGTGCCAGGAGAGCAGCAGGAAACAGCGTGCAGACATCAGAAAGGGGGGTTCACTGAAAAAGGCGGCGGAGCAAAGGCACGGTATAGACCAGCTACAGAGTACACCCAGGTGATGGGCAAAGCCTAATGAACCCCCTTAGGAATATACGTTCCATATGAGCACAAGTGTGGGAGGGCAGGCTGCACGACGATGCAGATGCAGCGGGCTTACTTTTAAATCCCATGGACACTGCATAGTGAGATCCCAGCCTGGAAGAAAGGGTACCGCCTTCCTGGTGGGTGTCAGGCATCTCATCTCACTGACAAGTCCACTGCCCCACCCTGCTCCCCAGGGACACCCCTCCCCTGCCCTCCCACACCATGAGTCTGCAGAACCGTGCAGGGACATGGCGGCCTGGAAGTGGCAGGGGAGGGGGGGTTGGGAAGGTCCTTCAACCAGAGCTACATGAGCCAAGACCTGCCAGTCAAGCAAATCCTGACATGGCTGGCCCAGAAGTGAGAGCAGCTGAGGTGTCTCTCCTGCGACGGCTGTGCGTCTGGCCACTGTCTGTCCCATCTTGAACAGCGGCAATGGGTGTGGGCACAACGCCATTCCCTGGGGATGAGGTTCTGAAGATGTTTGGACAGCTAACAAGGAATAGAGATATAAGTCTCTCCCAAGTTGGGGTAAAGGAGTTATCTGGATCTGGTTGTGACTTAGGAGAAAGGACCAAATCTCCGAGTGTTCTTGAACAGACATAGGGCAGTGGTGTGTGTGGATGGGGTGGTCAGAAGACAGAGACGTTCCTGGTAGAGGAAGCAGTTCTGCTGGAGGGAAAAATCTGAGGGTAGGTGAGTGAGGTGAAGGGGAGGATAAACCAGAAAGGTCAGGGAGAGAACTAGTCGTTGGAGTGGGGCCTTTCCTCAGGGGTTAGCCGCTGAGACCTCATGACCACTCCTCTCCAAAATGCCACATGGCAGTAGGGGAGCCCAAGTGAAGCCATCAGGGTTTTACAGAGGTCAATGTCCACAGATCGAAAGGCAGAGACCAACCAACCCATGAGCCCCAGAACAAGAAGGGGAAATCTGTGAAGTGGACAAGGACGAGCCATAGGGCAGGGCAGAATGCTCCTTCTCACTGAAGCTACGTTCCCCTCCTGCTGGTTTAGATACAAAGGAGGTGGGGTCATCAACAGGTGTCCAGAGAGGGAGTCTCCCGACCCAGAAGCATCTAAATTAGGGACATTGCTAACTGGAGACAGCCCATGACTACAAAGAACCAGGAGGTGGTCCGCAGGGGGACAGGGTTCGGGTGCAGGGCCCTCGGACAGAAAGCTGCTCACCCCCCACTGTTTGCTCACGAGAAACTGAAGCTTGAAAAAACAAAGTGTTCTCAGCACAGGGAAACATGATATTGTAATCATCTCCACTCTGACACTCCATCCAGTAGGGCCCTCCCCCTCGCCGTGTGAAGAAGAAAATGAAATAAATGGCAGCCTCTTTGCAGAGGAAGAGGAAGTGCTGCTGTGGACTGCACAGAGAGGGAGCTGACTGTGGGAACGAGTTTCACGGTTGCCATGGCTTCAGCCTCCACTGCTTCCTGCAAGTCCACAGACGAAAGCTACATATAAACTAGAGGTTGTTTATATTAAAAAGAAAGGAGGGAGGGGGGGCGGGAATCTAGCTCTGGGAAAATTCGCTACCCCCTAGGTAGTCTCTCATTCCCCAGAGCTCGCTGGCTGTTACATAAACTCAGTCCAAACACACATCGGACCTATCTTACCCAACAGGAGTCATCGTGTCACTACATGAGACCTGCTGTGGGCTGAAGCATCTTCCACACTCGCTGGTCCCAGACCTCACTCTCGGTGCTCCGTGCACATGCTGCCTGCGGAACCGGCAGTCACATAAAGCCACCCTCTCGGCCAAAGTCTTGCCACCCCTACCAGTCTGTCTGCCCTCCGCTTCGCCACCCACAGAACTGAAAGGTATTTACTACCAATGAAAAATGAGCTTCGTTCAGCTGTCTCTAAACTGATCCCAAAAATAGAGCGATCACTTTGGAATAAATTGGGTCAAATGTATTTGGGGAAAAAAAAACAAAAACAGGACTCCCTCATGGGAGGACATGGCATGGGACCTGGCTAGGAGTCAGGAGACGTCCACAAAGACTGCCCATCCCACAGTGGGAATGGGAGTGTTCTAGAGAGTCAGGCAGAGGGTGAGCACATCTGCCCGTGGGGCCATTCAATGAGAAGAAGCCACAGATCTGAAGGCCGCTCTCGAGCTCAAGAAGGTTTAGGAAAGAACTCCAAGAACTACACGGTGGCTGTTAGAAAGGACTGCCAAACCAAATCAAACCTTCAGAATTACTGAATTCATACTACCGGGGTACAGGGGTGGGGGGGGTGGAAAAAGGGGTAGGGAAAAAAACTGTTATCCATATCTGAGGGCCTTCTATGCCTCTCCTTAACTAAGAGAGTCAAAAGGTCCAACAGCACTTATATCCATGCCCCAAATGCCTCTGGGGAAAAGGACAGTATTAACTGGCTTACATATACAGCTACATTAATTATTCAATTGATCTGAATTAAACTGACTCTCCAAAACGTATTTATTTCCTGCCTATTTAATCATTTTCTCTTATGCTACAAAAAGCAACAAACTGGGTCATGTCACCAAACGTGGTAACGAGGCTGGCACTGTCGGCAGCCTTCAGCACCATGGCCTATCTCCACGGAAGAAAGGCTTCTCACGGCATCTGCTCACCCTTTGAGGATCACCACTGTCACGGGTGTGCAGCCAAATCCAAAGTGCTTTGAAATAGCCGAGGTGCCCACGGAGTCTCTGTTACGGTGGTGGTGGCTGTCAGCTGCCGTCCAGGCAGTCCCAACTCACAGAGACCCTCCGTCCAGCAGAACGACACATGCCTGGTCCTGTGCATCTTCACAGTTGCTCCTAGGCTCCAGCCCATCGATGCAGCCACTGTCAGTCCAGCTCAGAGACAGGTCTTCCTACTTCTCCAGCATAGCATAAATGGGCCAGCAATCAACACTTATATACCAGGGGACCCCCCCCCCGAAAGTTCGTGGAGAGATGAAATTGAGAAATAATATAAATTTTCCTACACACACACAAAAAATTCTCCCACAAAGTTTCTGAAGCCCCTCACATGTACCCAACTCCCATTTATAGCCATTTTCAAGTTACAACATCCAAGAGCTTTTAAAATCTTCCCTAGAAATCAATCAGCAAATGTGCAATTCTGAACAGACTTTTTGCTGCATCTGAAACATAACACGACATTTTAAATGCAACACACAAGCCAGGATGTAAGCATTAAGGTTAAATTCACGCGTATAATCTCAGTGAAGCTCAGAAACCAGCAGAACTCTCCCAAGCAGGTTTGCCTTTGCACCACTCCCTTTAATTGGGAACATCCAGCTCTACCAGATCCCAGTTCAACGTGAACAACCCAAAAGAACTAGTTAATTAAGAGAGCAGAGAGCAACAACATCAAGCTGCAGGGAGAGTCCACTGCCCATCGTGAGCTCCCTCCCTAGCTGCCATGAGACATGACCTCCAATGATAGTCCTGATGTCTTAGGATGCTTTCCCAGTCACCTGCAAAAGAGGATGGAATGTGAGCGCCAACACCAAGGCCCATGGCCTCTCATCCAAGTGGACAGGATGGGAACAGCAGGGCAGAAGGGGCCAGGGTAGTTGGCCAAACACAAACTTAGTGACAACCATATAGTACAAACTGCTAGCCCCGGCCTAGTGCTCCTCAGTGTTCCGTCTGTCTGTCAGCGTCTAGTGTGTCAATCTTTCTTGATGAAAGTCCCATGGAACCTGGATTGCATGTTATTCTGCCAAAAAAAAAAAAAAACCCAAAAAACGTTCCAGCAAATCAATGACCAATTACTTTTAGAAATTAGCTGACTTAAACAAAGTGAAACTGCTATTTTAATAACTGCTTCCTACAGCTCTTGGTAGGCTAACGTGCACCATAAACCTTTAAGAGGGCAATAGCGTATACTGGAGACAATTTCTTCAACCATCAAAGAACTTTATCTGGGGGCTTTTCGATGAATTCGGAGTAGAAATTTCAACCACAGCCCTCTCCTCACTTACAGACTATCCCATTACCCAACACTTTGCATTTATGACAGCAGTAAAAACCTTACTCTCCGATAATTTTGCACATTAGCAACATAGCCTGTGGCAGGAATGTGTGCGGTCAAGTGTGAGCAGAGAGCAATGCTCCCTCTTACAGCTCAGGCTAGGAACCAACCTGGCTGAGGCACGATTCTCAGTGGCACGGTACTTGCGCAATGATGACTTTTGGGAGATGTGTACATTCTTCTTCCACTTAGGCTCTTGCGGCAGGCATCTTCTGTTTTGACATGCTGCTGATGTGATCCTATCTAAGGACCTGGTCTTTGGAACCTAACGCCGTGGGTGAGAGCGAGAAAGCTCACGACCTATGTAAAATGAGCCCTCATACTGTGCGCTGTCTGAAGGCCAACTCCCGCTCGAGCACCCTCCCTGAAAGAGCGGCACTTCCCGAGAAGACTGTCTCCCTGACAGCCAGCCTGTCTCCCACGGAGCCGTCGGGGAGGTTCGAACTGCTGACCTGTTCCGCAGCTGTGGGCCATGTGCCCGTAGACGAGCTATCTAGCTAGAAGGTCATTCCTTACCTCTGAGAAAAACTCATCAAGCTGATTTGGTCATTCCTAAGTGACACTGAGTTTGAATTTATTTCTATATATGTACATTTCTATACATATGTATATATACACACACATACTCACAGACATCGATCTATCTTAAAGCTAGTATCATGAAAAGGATAATAAACCACAAAAGCCGCTTAGGTAGAGAAAAAAGTCATTTAAAGAATTCTGCTATAAACCTCTCCCTTCTAGTGCCCCAAGGTTGGTGACTCCCAACCCTTCCATTCAGCGGACACTTGAAAAGCCAGTTTCTGGTGATGAGCCCCGGTGGCGTAGTGGCTGTGCGCGGGACTGCATCCCACTGGGTTGGAGGTTCAACTCCAGCAGCAAGGCTAGGCCTCCTACTCCCACCACCAGAGGGCAGTGATGTCCCAAAAACCAAAACAAAACGAAAAGCCAGGTCCATAAACCAAAGGTGCAAAGTCACAGGAAATGTCGCACCCACAGCTCAGAAAGCCATCAGCTGGTGCAAGGACAGTCACAAATGAGACCCACCCCCAGGACAAGCACTGAGGACACTTACCAAGTTATGATTTGTTGAATTAGAATCATCTTCAGGGAATGGGATGTAAATAGCTAAGGCCACACAATTGGCAAAAATAGCCAATAATATAAATATGTCAAATGGTCTGAGAACATGGGTTAAGGCATATAAACTGTCCATCGCGCTTAATCACACTCCCGGTCACACGCCTCTTCTGACTCGCTCCTCAGACACGCCCCCAGGCTGCACCCTGGACTCATGGGCCTGCACTTTGGTTACCAGGTTCTCCGCAGGAGTCCTCATCAGTGGTCACGTTGTGGAAGTGCATCCTATCGAATGACCTCTCCGTGCCCTTTCCTTCTGTTCCTGCTGTACATTTTACCCACTAGTTTTATGTTAAAATACTTATAATTTGGGCACTGTGTGAACCAGGTTTCTACTAAAGGACACAAGAAGAACAATTTCAACGGAGAAGTCATCGAGGACCAGGTTTCTCACACAGGCCCCTGCCTCTGTGAGAGGGAGCCATTTTTCCTTGGTGACTACTCTTGGCTGGGTCTGTCTGAGTCTCCTCTCTGGCCTGGGGCAAACCAAGTGACTGGGCCCTTCTACATTCTCTCTGTGATGTCTGAGTCATGTGCCCAGGGTGCGGACGCCCTGTGGAGCCTGGCTGGCAGACGGCAGCATCTTCCTCCACTTCCTTCACCAGAGTCATCAGTGGCTCCCACCGTTCTCGATCAGCACTGGACTGGAACTCAGTTTATAATGTGCTGTTACCGTCTGCAATTTATAAACAAATGAAATGCAAAGCCACAAAGAACCAGCACCAGACACATTCAAGCGCTATCGAATGATTCTAAACCTCGGGGGTCTGGAAGAATCACTTGGCGCTCCGATTTCAGCCGAGACTTGCTTCAACATTCTGGTGTTATGAAGAGGCACTGTCAAAATGAGCAAAACAAAAGTTGACATCTGCCAAACGGCTGCTTTCCGTCTTTGAGTTTGCAGCCTTTGCAGGGTGAGATTTCCCGAGCGACAACCACATCTGCAGTCCATGGGCCTGCCCTTACCTGACCGCAAGGTCTCTCTCCTGGGGATAGTCACTCCCAGTGGGTAGTGCCAGCAGACACCACACCGGCTGGAGGGAACACCTGGAGGTCCTGAGGCCCCACAGATGCCAACGAGAGTCAGAAACGCAGAAGGAAGCAATTCCCCTCACCTCTCTGAGAAACCTGGTGCCCCAGGGAAAATCTCCACCCCGCGGAGACCAGCACCGCTCAGCATCAGGACAGGAAGGCTCTCGCTCACTAACTTCCACGGGCTTGTTTGATTTTAAGTGGGCTGCCTTTCACTCAGCATCGTTTTTGTCCCTCTTCCAGCTAGACTGGGTCTGTTTTTCAGAAGTCCAACTTCAAGACAGTCCACCTTCTTCAGGAGACTTCTGAATCCCCAGGGCATTTTGCCTTTGGCGATCTGCAAAACCAACTGAGCCACTCATCAGTAGAAGCATGTGGTCTCTCCTGCAAAACCAACTGAGCCACTCATCAGTAGAAGCATGTGGTCTCTCCTCGAGCCCAGACCACAATCCTCCCTTTCAAGTTTCCTGTTGCCTAAAGGGTAAGCAGAGAGGCCTTGGTGGCACAGCAGTTATGCATCGAGCTGCTAACCACAAGGTCAGCAGTTCAAAACCACCAGCCCCTTCTTGGGAGAAAGATGAGGCTTTCTATTCCCATAAAGAGTTACAGTCTCAGAAACGCACAGGGGTCGTTTTTCCCTGAGTTTGACTTTGTGTTTGTTTTTCATGATAAGCAGGCACATTTGAGAACCATTCACCCTGTGTGGGAAAGCCCACCAGGTGGGGAACTTTATTTTGAGGTTGGTTACGTTTCATTCTCTGAGTACTGGCGAGTCCCAGCATTAGAGCCACCCGAGTCCTACCAGCAGCTCTGAATGGGGAAGAGATGACCCTGAGCCCAACCTCCCTCCTAAATCAGAGGGAGCACCTGCCTTCCCAAGAAGCAGCCCACTCTCCTGGCTGGCAAAGAGCAGCCCCCGCAGCACCCCTGACTTGATCTGGGAGAGCTGGCTTTAGAGGGACTTCCACAAGCTGACTCCCTGAATTAGAAGGAAACTAACATCTCCTGACACCCAAACAGGTCAGACATTGTTTAAGAAACTAGTTGACAAGCAAGCCCCTTTGTAAGCAGGCTTCTCCCAGAATTGGCAGCCAGGTCTCCTGTTTCCCATACGCACGTCTGGCAATGGGAGACAGCAGGAGGACCCAGGAATTTACTCTGTACACATGAACTGCCATATACAAATTACTGGGCATAAAGAGAAACCGCACCAGGCCTCCCACCCCCTCAGCACACAATCAGTGACCCCATGAAGACAGTCATGCCAAACCAACCCATGGAGAAAGAGGTCTTTCTAAGTGTAGCCACTTCTCGGCCCCCAGGGACGCCCAGTGAGCACGCCCACAGTGACTTAGGCTCCCTCCTGGGCTGGCACGAGCACTCTGTCCTCAGACTAGTGAAAAACTGAGAGAGAAAACACACATCCCAGCTCCGTGAGAGACACCAGCACTCACTTGAGAGGAGAGACATCTGTTCTAAGCAGCGGCTCATAAGGGGGGAAAAAAAACACCCAAATCCTGTCCTAACCCTTCACTGCATTCTCCTCTCCCCCAAACCTCTCTTCACCAGGTCACTCAGAGAAAATAGCCAGAGGTCACAGAGGGCCTGCAAAGGTTTGTCTACCTACCTTAGATATCAAATCATGGAGGTGGGGGGAGGGGGCGGCTCACTCCACTTTCTAGCTGGGGGCCAACATCTCCCCTGTAAACATCGTCCCTCCATCCTTCTGGGTTGGGGAGAGGGGAGGAAAGGGGAACTAACAGGCGTGGAGGGGACTCTGGCTGGCAGTGACCCCACAGCACAGGGTAGAATTGCCCCGTGCAGGCTTCTGAGACCGTGACTCTGCATGGGAGTAGAAAGCCTCATGTTTCTCTGGTGGAGAACCTGCTGGTTTTGAACTACTGACCTTGGAGTTAGCAGCTCAATGGGCATGCAGCTCCCTGCACCACCATGGCTCTGTGGGAAGGAAACCCCTGTATGCCTTCATTCCTTTCCACGATTAGGAACTGTTCTCAGACCTCTGCGAGTGCACAAAACACTCTGAGGAGAAAGGAACTGCTTTATCTTACCCAGACCAAGGACTCACTCTGACTAACTAGAAAGCTATTTGCTCCGCAAGGGGGCCTCAGTCACCCTGCCTGCAGCAGGGCAGGGGTTGGCCTCGAGCTGATACACAAAGGAAGCCACACTCATTTTCCAAGATCTGGGACAGACCAACCATCCTGGGGCATCTGGAGTTCAGGCTTAAAAATACAAAGGAGACATCCAGAAATGCAACTCCAGTCCAAAGACTTAGAAAACATTTTTTTTAATAAAGGGAACAACTGCAAATTCCTCCCCAGAGGGTTATTCTATAACTCACAGGGATTCAGGAGGAACAGGCTCACACACACACATACACACACACTTTTCTCCCTTTGCACACTCCCGAATGCTCACATTTCAAATGTTTTCTTGGAGCCTGTCAAAGGAAATTCCAGGAAGTCGTAGCATTCACCAGCCCAAAACACAAATAGCCAAAAAATCCTAGAGCACTCCCTCTCCCTCCCTTGGTAAAGCAAGTGTTCATGCTTGGACACAGCTACCTGGACACCTGGAATCATCAGTGATGCAGGGAGAAGCAGCCTCAGCAATAACTGGAGGTGCCGAAGCAAATTCCCAAACACCAGAATAGGAAGATTCAGCTAAAGGTCAAAGAGTGTATTCACTTCCAAAAGAAGTCTCATTGTCTTTTTGTTGTTGTTGTTATAGCTCATTCACAACAATCTCAATGCAAACCACTGCCTCCCCCACCCAAAAAAACAGTGGATTTTAAATTAATCACACAGTATCAAATTACCAAAGGCTAGTTTTCACATTTTAATTATCTGCCACTTTAAAGTTTAAGATTCTTACTCCACCCCCATCACTACACACACACACATAACTCTGCTCAGAGTCCCGCTTCTGCAACCTTAGAAACGTCAATAAGATGAAAGGCAGCACGTCCAACCCAGCTTCATCTGTGGTTCACATTCCACACCGCTACAGCTTTGTAAGTGCCATTTCACAAAGCACATCCTTTCAAAGAACAGATGGTAAACGAGAAAAATGAGAAAGACTCCCCCCCCCCAAAAAAAAAGGATACTTCCATTCCACAATACTAATGCAGGCTCTTCGGATGGGGTTGTTGAGGGATAAACAGAAGAGGGCGCGGGCAGGCCGGCTGTTGGACGAGTTACCCTGTTTTTTGCTCTTGGCATATTGCTGACGTTTTCTTTGGGAGAGAGATCCCACAGGTGGGGGCGCAGAGGTGCTCATAGTCTGGGCAGCCTTGGCCTGTCTAGCAGCATCAATTGCAGCTTGCCAAGACAGGACAGTTTGCTTGGAGCTATTCGGCGGAGAAGTTGGTCCTTCACCAGAAAGAGGGAGTCTGGTGCCTCTTGCATAGTTTGCCTCTGGGGAGAAGGAGAAAGAGAAAGAAAAACCACAATGAGCACTGAGTGTCTGGAAAACAAGCAAAGGTTGTCCACCATCACAAACCGGGGAGTGGGGGAACACACCTATGTTCCCACTTTGAATGGCACGTGCTATGTTTGATCAGCCAGGGCTGCAGGAAAAGTCCATCTGCTCTGCCCTGAGTGCCAGGCCCTCGGGATCAGCACTGCGTCCCAGTCACCATGGTTAGCACCTCTCTACCCAGACCCATGTCTTCACGAGGCTTCCTTTAATGTGTTCCTCAGAGGAAGTCATTCCCACATTGATCCCACACTCTTTCCGCTTTCCAAAACCCATGGAATGCTAATGACTGAACAGATAAGTCCAACAGTTTTTCTCTGAAGTAACCACTACCAGTACAAAACAACACAAAACCAGTACAAAACAACACACACACAGAGGTAGGGAGGGAGGGGCAGTGCCAATAATTCAATAGTCTTATGAATCATTCTTGGGGTGCTACTCCAGCATCTTTCCACAGCCACAAATGCAACTCTTTTGGCATGCAACAGAAAAATAATAAACCCCCCACTGGCACCCCAGAAATACCAAAAGCCCCATAACAAATATCTAGATTATACGCTGAGCTTCCTGCAAATGAAAATTCATGATGCTTGGGACTCATTTCCTCCACAGCCTTCCGAAAACAGAAAACATCTTTAGGGCTTTTTTGCATTTTAAATTGCAGCTGCAGCAGCCAAGCCGGCATCCAGAGTCCACAAGGCAGGCAGGCTGCCCTCCTGCACCTAGAGGAAACAAGGTAGGTGATGCCAGGGGCCTCAGGGTCTGAACAGGGGTCGCCTGAGTAGTCTGGCATCAGTGTGTACACAGGGCAGAACCCCCAGAGGGCATCCTGTAAGAAGCCCCTACTGGCTTTGAGACAAAAGTCAAAGCCTAGGCAGGTATCCTGAACACCTTTGGTCCAAGTCTCTTTATAGAAGCAGAAGGCAAAGTGTAAGGTGGAGGGACTAGAGTTTGAAAGTCAATTATTGATAAACGTGGGGACAAGGCAGAGTCAAAGCAAGCACAGGTCTGTCTGCCCAGGAGCCTGACAAGAGGCAAAGGTGACCAAGGCCAGGAATGAGGACCGCCCACTACTGCTTGCGGAGACCTCGTTCTGGAAGGTTTTGAGCCTGAGCAGAAGAAGGCAGGCCCCCTCCCCCTGTGACTTCCAAGGAAGAGGAGGGGGGCTGGCCAGGAGCTGTTCCTGCCTCCCTAGACCCAACTCTGGCCAGTGTGGAAAGTGCACGTGGTCTTCAGATTGGGGAGGGAGCCCCACAGCGACAGCGACTCCCCGGGCATTGCTAGGTTACCGAGTGTGCACAGCCAGCGCCAGGAGTGGGAATAAGGGCTCTATCCGCCCCCTCCTCCTCGCCCTCGCCCCCATGTGAAACCGACCTCCTCTCTCCAGGGGAAGATTGTGCGCTTCACCCACCCACCGTCACCCAAAGGGTGACACCCGGCCATCCTAGAATTTTCCGGATGCCGCCAGAGGCCTTCCTTGTCAATCCAGGGTGGGGGCGGAGAGGGGGGAGAGGCAGGCACCCCACCACCACCATTGCCATCTTCCATTGCTCAGCGGTGCTGGAGGAAAGTTGAGCCCGAGGACACTGAACGCCCATCACCTCGGCGCGCCCCTCCCGCTGCCCGGCACCCAGGGACTCGGCGGAGGCCCCCGGCCCCCACAAGCAGAATTAACTTTGACATTCAGGGCCTGAAGGAGAGCCAAGTGGCTTTTTCGCGCATCTATGTAGATCACGGGGCTCGAAGCAACCTCTCCAACCCCCTCAACCCACGCGCGCAGCAGAGCCGGGAGGGAGTCGTGGGGGCGGGGAGGGGGAGAAAGGGGTGGGAAGAGGACCATGACAAGGATCAGATGTGGCAGCGAGTGCCCGGGTCCGCCGCTCACCGTTCGCGTGGTCCGCTTGCTGCCGTTGATGCTGCATTTTTTTCATCATCATCATCATCATCATCCACGAACATTTATTGAGCGCCTACTGTGTGCAGGGCACTGTGCTGGGCGTTAGGGCGTGGGGTGGGAGGAATGGGGACGGGGTACCAATTGGTAGAAGCCGCGGTCCCTGCCCTTATTTTTGCTTCAGCAGGGGGTGGGGAGACTCGGGGACAAATAACAGAAAATAAAGATAATTTATAATTAAAAAAAAAAAAAAAACGCTTGCCACCCACGCTACCTCTTTTTCAAAAATGGAGCAAAATAAACTTTTTAAAAAAATAAAATCCGATGTATATATTATCTTAACAATATATACATGTAATTTTTTGCTGCAAAGGAGAATTGGCTTGGTCCCCTCCTCTAGCGGAGGGACGCCGCGGAGATGCTGGCCCTGCCGCCGGGGCCGCTAGGAGCGCCCCCCATGCCCGCCTGCCCGCCTGCCCGCCGCCGCCGCCGCCGCCGCCGTGCCGGGTGCCTGGTGCCCGCCGCCTCCGCCGCCGCCCGCGCCGCCGCTGGCTCGGGACCGCGGGCAGCCGGAGCTCACATCCGGGGACGGAGGCGCTCGCTCCCTCGCTCGCTCCGCGCTCGCCGCGCCGCGCCGCGCCGCACGCCGGCTTCGCCCTGGCGACGCTGCGCGCCCGCCGCCGCCGCCGCCCCTCCCCCCGCCCGCCCGGGCCTCCCACGGCTGCGCCGCGCCCGCCGCCGCCGCCCGCCCGCCCCTGTCCGCGCGGCCCGGCGCTGCAGCGATGGGGGGCGCCGGGGGGTGGGGGGGGCTCGGGGTTCCGCCGCCCGGGCCTATCCGACCGCAGGGCGCCAAAGGGTTAAGCGCGCTGGGGCGCGGGCCGCCCGGTTAACCCCCTCGGCGCCGCAGGCTTGCTCGCGGCACTGCCGGAGCACGGCGGGCGGGGCCTGCGCATCCCGGGGCTGCAGGCTGCGGACTAACCGCTCCCCAACCTCCCGCCCCTGCCTCGGTGGGAAACGGCACTGGGGCTTCTAGGCTAGCCTCACTGGGCTCTGGACACCGCCCACCCTCCTCTGCACACCTGGCGGAGGCCCCGCCCCCCCGGAGGACAGGTGCCCACCAAGAGCGCCCCTCACCAGGCTCCGCAGCTGGGCCGCCCGGTGCCCTCTGTTTTCTCTCACTCTTTTTAGACAGGGTCAGGGTAGGATGCTACAGTTCTCTGAGGAACACATAGTGACCCCAGGTGACCGCACCTTTAGATTTGATCAGGTCTCCAGAGCACCCCTCACTGCACTGTGCCCCATCTGGTACTGGGTGGGGGGGTAGGGGGGCGGCGGGAGGAAGAGCTCCCTGTCCACTTCTACACCTGTGCTTGGGGGCAGGTACTCTTAAACAAAAAAGTAGAAGCCAGCATCTTTCGACACCTCTTGCCTTGTGAGGGGGTGGGCCGGGAATAAGTGGTGGGTGCTAGGGAAACTCTGGACTCCCCTCCAAGGGCTGTGGGGAGCAGTCTTATGCTGCCTTGGTATGGCTCACGTTGGGAGAGGGGTGTGCAAATGGCTGCTTTTCAGAGGAGAGAGGTGGATGGCTGATCCCTTCCCTTCCGGCTTGGCCCTCCTAGAAGGGCGTCAGCTCCCTTGCTTCGGCTTTCTTGCCTTCGTCCTGATCTACATGTTCCCACGACAACAGTTTTTAAATCAAAAGAAAAAATGCTTAGTGTGAATTAAAGCATAAGACTGTTTATGAGAAGGTGGTCCATAGCCAATGTATTAGCATAGGACATCCTCCATTGTTGGAGGACAAGTGGGGACACCCACAACTGTTTGGGGGTGGGGGTGGGAATGGTAGCCAGACAACCTTGCTGAGATTCGTGTCCAGCTGAAGAATATATCGGTCTAGTTACTTGTGCTTTCTCCTCCCCGCTCCCCTTAGCTTTTGGAAAGAAGAGGCAGAGGAAGAAGGCTTGTTAACAACCTGCAGTGTGCAGAAGACATACCCTCGCTTTGCTGAAAGTAAGAAGGACTTGAAGCACTTGCTGATGAAGACCAAGGACTACAACTTCAAGGGGGATTGCCACTCAATATAGGGTCAGCCAGGTTCCTCACAAAGGGACCAGTCATCACATGATAAACAGAGAAAAGATGGACGTTGTCAGAGATTTGGTCTTGCTTGGGCCCATAATCAATGCTCATGGAAACTGCAGTCAAGAAAGCCGACAGCACGTCACATTGGGTAGACCTGTCGCACAGACTTCTTTAGAGTGTGAAAAGCACGGGTGCTGCTTGCATGGAAAGTTGGACACTGAATAAGGAAGACTGAAATAGAATCGATGCATTTGAACTCTGGTGCTGTCAACAAATATTCAAAGTATCATGGACTGTCAAAAGAGCAAACAAATCTGTCTTGGAACAAGTACAACCAGAGGGTTCCTTAGACGCAAGGATGGTGAAACCTCTCCTTACAGACTCTGAACATGTTGTCAGGGGAGACCAGTCCCTGGAGAAGGACATCATGTAGAAGGACAGTGAAAAAGCGGGAGATGTATGACAAGCTGAATGGACACACTGACTATATCCGAGGGTTCAAACATGGAATAGTTATGAGCAAAGAGAAAAACCAACTGCCCTGAGCGGAGTTGGGCAAAAGACATGAACAGAAGTTTCACAGGGGAAGAAATCCAAATGACCAATAAACATATGAGAAAATATTCCCGATCGTTAGCCATAAGAGAAACGCAAAGTAAAACAACTATGAGATACCACCTAAAACCCTCCGAGATAGCCCAATTCAAAAAAATCAGGAAACAACAAGTGTTGGAGAGGCTGTGGTGAGATAGGAACCCTCATCCACTGCTGGTGGACCTGTAGGTATGTACTGCCACTATGGAAATAGATTTGGCGATATCTAAAACAGATGGAAAGTGAGCTACCATATGACCCAGCAATCCCCCTACTGGGCATATACCCAGAAGAGGCAAGAAACAAACCACAGCCAGACATCTGTGCTCCGATGTTCATTGCAGCACAGTTGGAAGCAACCCAAGTTTCCATCAAAAGAGGAATGGGTTAAAAAAAAAACTGTGGTACATACATACAAGGGAATACTACACACCACTGAAAAGCAGTGATGGATGCAGGAAGGACTGGAGGAAATTATGCTAAGTGGAATAAGCCAAATACAAAAGGACAAGTACATGAGTCCACTGAGGTCAGCTTAAAAAGGGCAAAGGAGCCACAGGGAAAGGGCTACTGTATAGAAAAAGCAATAGGGTGAGGTCCAAGTAGTATGGCAGGGACTAGACCAAGTCCAGGGCTACCCATGGTAGCCAACTAACAAGGAGGGGGAGGAGGCAGTGGGGGAACAGGACTCTGACCACCTAAGGGAAGGGTATTACTTATATCTCCACAGGGAAAGAGGGACCAGATTTAAACTGTGTTCCAAGATGTGAATGCAGAGTGACAGCATGGAGCAGGGAGCCAGTGAAGGGGTCTGAAAGCCTGGCCCCAATCCCAACCATGTGGACAGCCACCCGCCCCGCCCCCCTCCCCAGAAGAATTTCCTTTAGAGGAGAGCACTGAAGCTCAGGGTGTAGGGCCATGTTTGACCAGAGCACACAGGAGCAAATGAAGGGGGAGGAAGAGAGAATGGAGCACATCCTGGCTCACCAAGCCTAGAGGACTATATCCCCACTCAGAACAGCCAATGCACAGAGAGGACCAGATGGCCAGCTCCACTATGAGATACAATGTCCCTTGCTGACCCGAGGCCCTACAGGAGATGACACTGGAGACAGTGTCGGGATTGCAGACGGTCGAAGCTACCCCACAGAGAAAAACACTAAGAGCAAAGCAGTGGAGGAAGCAGAGAGTAGAGGTCTTGAGAGAGTGCCAGGGATAGACTCCGGCACCAGGGTATGGAACCCCATTGGACTTGACTGGAGGTCACTCCTAGAAGACAACAAACAGACCCTGAACTATTTAAAGGTTTTGCTTTTTTATTATTTTATTTATTTATATGTTCTTTCTAGACATTGTTGTTTTTTTCCCTTGTTGTAGCCATTTCATTTTCTTTTGTCACTTCATCTTGATTTTGGGGTTTTTTTTGTACATATTATTATCTCTGCAGGTCGATCTAAATAAGATAGGCTGGGAAAACGATGGGACTGATGGTTCTGTGGGGTTGTGAGAGAGGAGGAGGTGGGCGTAAGGAGGTGGTGTTGGCCAAACCAGTGACAAGGGAACAAGTGATCAAAATCAGTGGCAAGGAAGGCGTGAGAAGCCTGGTAGGAATTGATCAAGGGGAGGGTAACTGAGAGAAATCATGAAGACTGGGCATGATAGTGGGACAAGAGGGAAGTAAAAGGAAATAGAGGAAAGAAATAGGAAACAAAGGGCACGTATAGAGGTCTAAATACAGGCAGGTACATAGGTAAATATATTTATATATGATGATGGGGAGATAGATTTACATGCACATATTTATAGGTTCAGTATTAAGGCAGCAGATGGACATTGGGCCTCCACTTAAATATCTCCTCAGTGCAAGAACACTTTGTTCTATGAAATTGGCATGCCATGATGCTCACCTTCCTGACAGGATTGCTGAAGGTAAAAGTGTGCATATGCACTTGTGGTGAAGAAAGCTGATGGTGCCCAGCTATCAAAAGATAAAGCACCTGGGGTCTTAAAAACTTGAAGATAAACAAGCACCATCTAACTCAGAAGCAACAATGGCCACATGGAAGAAGCACACCAGCCTGTATGATCACAAGATGTCAAAGGGATCATAATCAGGCATCTAGAAATTAAAAATCATTTCGTTGTGTGCCCACGTTCCCATTGGGATCACTGGAGGCAAATGTATGCATGAGAAAGTGTGGCAAAGAAAGCTGATGGTGTCTAGCTACCAAAAGATATAACATCTGGAGTCATAAAGCCTTGAAGATACACGAGCACCATCTAGCTCAAAAGCAACAAAGCCCACATGGAAGAAGCACACCAGCCAGTACAACCACAAGGTGCTGAAGGGATCAGGTATCAGGCATTAAAGAACTAAAAATTAATTTATTATAAATGAGGGGAAGTACAGGTTGGTGACCCAAAACCTTACAGAGGGGTCACAGGGAGGAGACGCAGGGTGCAGTGTAACAATGATGAAGCATATAACTTTCTTCTCATTCTACAATGCTTCTTCCATCCCACTATCATGATCCCAATGCTAGCTTACAAATCCAGCTAGACCAGAGGATGTACAGTAGTACAGATAGGAGCCGGAAACAGGGAATCCAGGATGGATGATCCCTTCAGAACCAGTGGTGAGAGTGGCGATACTGGGAGGGTGGATGGAAGGTGGGGTAGAGAGGGGAACTGATTACAGGGATCTACATATAACCTCTTCCCTGCAGTACAGACAATAGGGAAGTGGGTAAAGGGAGACATCAGAAAGAGTAAGATATGACAAAGTAATAATGATTTATAAGTTATCAAGGGTTTATGAGGGAGGGGGGAGTGGAGAGAAAGGGGGAAAGAAATGAGGAGTCAATGCCAAGGGCTTAAACAGAAAGCAAATGTCATGAGAATGATTAGGGCCCTGGATGTACAGATGTGCTTGACTTAATGGATGGATGCATGGACCGTGATAAGAGCTGATGATCTTAAAGTGGATATACACACACATAAAGATTATCAACATATATATATATATAAAGAGGGGGAATAATTGTGAGGATGGCGTGGACCAGACAGTGATTCCTTCTGTTGGACATCGGCTCACTGTGAGTCTGCACAGCTCGATGAGAGCTAGCAGCAGGAACACCACACTGTGGCTGGGCCTTAGTTTCCTAAGAGCCCTCTGCTGTGGAGCTGCTCCACTCACAGCGACCTAGAGAGCAGGGAAGAGCCGCCCTGGGGCTCTAAGGCTCTAAAACGCGACAGCAGCTGGCTGCCTCATCTTTTCTAGCACCAAGCAGCGGAACCCTGGGCCACCACAACACTCTCCCTCAAAGAAGACCTGGGTGTCTGCTGAGGGGACCTGCTCCCTCCTCTGTGCAGTGGGAGCCAGGGAAGGGGAGTGATGGGCATTGTAACTCACGTCTCCAGGTTTTACTTTTTAGGTTTGGTGAGTACTGAATTGGGGGTTTTCTGTCCCAGTTTCTGAATGAGGCCCATCTCTGTCATGTCTCCAGCGAACACTTTGAGGGCCCTGAATCAGCACCATGACTCTATAAACTTTGGTCCACTAGGTAATTTAAACATTACTGAATAAATTTAAAAACTAATACTTCAAGAATTTCCAATGTGTAGGCACTTTACATTATGAACTCATTAAATTCTCACAGCAAGTCTATATGGCAGGTACTATTAATGCCTTTATTTTCTAAATGATGAAAACAAGACACTGAGGAGTTAAGTAGCTTGATGCCAACCACACACAGCTACTCAGTGGCTGTGACAAATTTGTGGTTGTAGGGTTCTGTGGTAGTTAGATAACTTATGTCAACTTGAAGATATATACAAGCATAGGCGTGGTATTCAACCTGTCCTTCAGGTCACAGCCATGCGGAGCCTCCTTGTGGGCATGTCCTTCTCTTTCTCTGGAAGGAACCTCCCTTTCTCTGCCTTCACGGTCCTGCTGGTGGACCTCCATTGCTGCCAGAGCTTCCCCTTTGGATCCCCAGGACTTTGCACCCACCAGCCTATGATCTTCTTGCATTCTGCATCGTGGCTTGTGACTGCGTGAGTCTGAAGAGGGAAGTATGGACAGGCATCAGACTTAAGAGACTTGACTTGGACTGAGCAGGGATGTTTCTTGACATATTAACATAATGTTTCTTGACATAATTAACTTGTCGATATAAAGTTCTTTGTTAGGCAAATACATGAGTGTCTCTGGATCTGTTTCTCTAGTGAACCCAGTGTCACACAGGTTGTCATATCTGTCCATCTCAGAGCAACCTGACATCATACAACAGCAGCCCATCCTCACAGTGTCTGTGGCAATAGTCCTATGAAGACTAGCCTGCCTCCATTCGAAATCAGCCACATCTGATAAGACTCAAGTATTTCACTAGCACACTCTTGTGTTTGCTTAATCCCATGCCCTTACATGTAAAACACTGCCATTTGAGGGCACTGAGAGCTAACTTTTTACATGGTTGTCCTACATTCATGTATTTCGTTAAAGAAAGCCTTGCTGCGGCCCACTGTGATGGAGGTTCAATTCCAGCAGCGGCTCCACAGGAGCAAAGGCTGGGCCTCCTACTCCCACCACCAGAGGGCAGTGATGCCCAAAAAACAAACAAACAAAACAAAACAAGAAAGCCTTGCTGACAGTCTGATACAGACTTGACCACCTCATACCCCTGATAGTGTATAGGTACCCCATCTCCTTTCCTCCTGCCACCAACCACCCATGTTATGCATACAAAGTACCCAACCCAAAGACATGAGTTCCCGTTCCTCTCACATCGAGTCTGGACTCCTCCGACGAGCTTCCAGCCTTTCACCTCGCCCCATTCACCTTCGCTGTGGCCAGCGGTCTCTGCCGACCATGGACATGCTCATTTCTGAAGGTCTGCCTCGGCTCATGTTTATTCACTGACCAGGAATCTCTGCCTTGCTGACCGACCTCTCACTAAATCCTCCCAATTTAGCAAGACCCTCACCAGGTCTCTGCCTCCTCCCCAAACCGCTTCTGATTGCTCCCTCCACCTATAGGTGTGCAGCCTCTGCCATGAAGTCCCTGTGTGCAGGCTGCCGTCTGTGTCTCTTCTGATGGCTTCTTGCCTGATGTCAACCCTGTCCCTTCAAGCAGTGTGCGGATCCTGCCTCCTTAGCCCTACCCCAGGTGTCAGGTTCACAAGGGGCATAAAATACTGCTTTAATCTGCACAGCAACATGAAAGTCCATTGGCGTGACTAGAAATTGTCAGAGAAATTTTACAAAAGTCCCATAAAGTTGGTGGCAGGGCACTTAGCCCTAAGAGGGTAGGTAAGAAGACAGCAGAGATTGCTTCCAGAGATTCTAATAAAAGAGGACAGACAAACAGATCCTGAAGGTCGTTGTACAGGAAGTCATGATGCAGAAGTTATCCATAAAGAGTGAGGTTTCTCTGAGTCCATCATCCATAGACTCTGTGCTAAGAAGCCAGCCTGTCAGGTACGATCCGGAACACAGTATATCAAGGGGATTGGGACCTGGGTTCCAGGTGGAGGAGCAGTGTGTCCAACTTCAGGGGCGGAGAAATGGAGACCATGTGCATAAGGCAGTGTGAGATCAGGCTAGGGAAGGACCCTGGGTGCTGTGCTGTGTGGAGGAGAGTTTGGAGTCAGAACGGAGTCAGTGGTAGTGGTAGAAGACAGGGAGGTACAAAGTGAGGTTGCAAGGAAGGATGGAGCCAGATCAGGGGAAGTCTTATTAAATACCCCATCTTCCAAGTCTGAGTGTCACCCACTGGTTCTCAAACACGTTGGTCCCAGACCCCTTCACATGCTTAAAAATTAAGTAAGACTTTTGCTCTTGTTGCTACCTATTGACCATATCTATTATATCTATTATATATAGTAAATTATATCTACTTATATGTACTGAATGCAAATATTTCAAAATTACTAATTCACAAGAAAATAATAAGACCTTTGCATGTCAATACATTGTTTAAAGCAGCAGCGACATACTTTCCATTTTAGCAACAGTCTCCCTTTCTCTGCCCACGTTCTTTCATCATGTTAAACTCCTTGTGACCCCCCCCCCAAGGTCTCACCTGTGTTTAAAAGTTAGAAGATCTGTTTTTTATGGTTTCAATGGTTTTACTGGCATGTCATTCCTGTACTATATCATTCAATAGCTCAACCCCATCAAAAAGAGTTGTACAGTCATCGCCACAATCTGTTTTAGAACATTTTCTTCCTGCTTGTATTTTTAGTTTTTAATGAAAAGTAACCCTGTTTTCCAAAACAACACAGCCAGAAGCTGGTACTCAAACATGTTTGCAAGTATTTTCAATGACCGAATGAAAGAAAGATGATCAGTTTCTCATAGCTGCTTCTATCAGTACGGATAGTCTTTGGGTTGATGTATATAAAGGACACCTAGTTTTACAGGATATGTAGTTGGGAAAAGGGCAAGATCATTGTGAATGTTCTTTATTGTGACACCACCAAAACTCAACCCTCAGAAACTAGTTGGAATGTGAAATGTGAAACTATCAGTGAAATGACTCATATGGCTACATGAAAATCTATGGGTCTCTTGTGAACTTTGTGTGATTTGGTAACACCAGGCATTGGTCATTTGAAAAATACTGCTTCACTGAATTATATGGATTTTCAAAATGTTGACACATATTATTATGTGATACTTAAGAATTACATTCATCAATATTATTATCAGTCTCATCAGGAAGGTCTCTCAATATTAGGAAACTGTCAATCTCTCAATGGTAGATAGAAGTTTTTCTGAAAATTCTAATTTTCACTTGAGAGCTCAAATTTTACAATTGGCACAAATACTGTCAAGATTTTTCTTTTAACTTCACTCATTTTTGTGAAAATATCTTCCAGATATCTAAGTCTGAAAAATTCTCATTTGCCAGTACAAATGATGTGCTATGAGAGAAAGTCACCTGTTCGTCTTTGAATCTCACACCATCACACGAGTCAGGCAGCCCCGTCCGCCTCACAAGTGCTTTTACGAAGACACACACACATCATCCAGAAGATTCAAAGGACATCTGGGTAAGAGCCAAGGTGTCATAAAATTAACACTTTTTAAGGCTTCATCAAGGGATGTTCTTAAGTGGAAATGACATTGTTTAACTATAAGTACTTGAGAAAATAACACCATGACCACTAGTACATGTTGGTGTTAGTATAACTGCCTTGACACCGGTATTTTTAGAACCATCCGTGTAACTGTCAAAATAGTGAAAAGGACCATGAAATCTTAGTGTTGTTAAGAAAATGTTAACCTCAAAGACCCCTTGAAAGGGTCTCAGGGATGCCTAAGTTGGGTTGCCAGATAAAATACAGGATGCCACCCAATCATTGTCAGGAGATGCTTATAAAAAAAATAGATATTCCAATTTAACTAGGCGCCCTGTGTTTTTATTTGCCATCACCGACAGCCTTACTCGAGAGCATTTTTGAACAGAGATGTGCTGTCAGGTTCGTACTTCGTGAACTAGCCCTAACTTCAGCAGGTTCGGGCAGTGGAACAGGGCCAGGTGGGAAGACACACAGGGCACAGGAAGTTCTGAGAAGACATTGGTCGTTCGTGACAGTTCTTGAGAGGGGCCGGACTGCTCTAAGCTCTGGTTGGATTAAAGATGAGACCCTTGCCAAAGGTAGCGTTCGTCGGAGTTTATTCATTTCTAGGGCAGGGAGAGCACCACTGTCAGGTGCCTTAGTGGTGCAGTGGCTAAGGCATTCCGCTAATAACTGAAAGGCCAGCAGTTCAAACGTGCCGGTTAAACCACAGGACAAAGATAGGACAATCGGCTTCCGTCAAAACGGACAGCCTCGAGAACCCGACAGAGGCAGAAGCACCCTGTGCTGCGGGCCACTGAGTTGGGATCAACCCAACAGCAGTGGGGTGTTGGACCCCCTCATGAGAACCACCCCTCCAACCGCCATCAGAGACTCCTCCTTACGACGGTCTTGTGCCCATCCATCACGAGCTAGCCTTTTCCTCTTGCTGGGGACTCCGTGAGAGCAGGTTCCGGCTGGTCTCGAGCCTTCCCCAAGGCGCTGGCCACTGCAGAGGCGGCATGCAGTTCACATGGGACTGCTACTTCCAGTGCCTTTACCTGGCTCATTTCCCTCCCCTGGGACCAGTGCTCTCTCACACATCAAATCCTCCTTGTCCCCCACAAACTGAGAAGTGGTGGCAGAGGGTAGGCTATACAGTCAGCACCCCATTCTCCATGCTAAGAATGGGAAACAGTGAAAGGAGGAAATCTTACGTTTCTCTATCGTTGAGGTAACTTGGTTATCAAATGTAATTTCTAGGGGTGCTCACTGTTTTAATATGGCACGCTAACGCACCAGGACTTTGGAGCCAGATCGATCTGAACCCAAATCCTAGCCCTACCAAGTTACCAGAGCTGCTATTCTGGTGAGGTTGGTTACTCCCTTGGGGGTCTCACTTTCCTGCCCTTTAATGAAGGAATGATATCATTTATCCTGAAAAACCTCTCGATGAATCATGAAGCTTATCTGAATTTAAATATTTCAAAATAGAAAGAGGTGAGAACCGTGTGAATGGCACTGGCAGAAGTGAATCTGCCTTTCCTCTGACCAGTCTGAATCGTTGCCTCTGTGCCCTGGCTTTAGACCTTAACTCTTGGGGTTTTTTTTCCCCTCATTAAGGGATAAAGCACTGCGGCATGCTCCCATTGTAACTGCTCTTCTGGCCAAAGCTCAGGTCTTTGAAACCACTGCAACTGACTCCTGGTGGGTAAACTCATGTATGTTTGCACTCTCTTCTGGATGAGACTGGGCCTCCCTGTTCAAAGAGTGGAAGCTATGCCCACAGCCAACATAGCCCAGTGCACAGCAGACCTCTCCGGAGCAAGGCTAGCCAACCTCATCCTGGGGGGACGCTAAGAGCAACCAGAGAGGGTGTGTGGAGATTTGACCAGAGCGGGACACTCTCTCCCCCACCCGGGAGTCACTGATTGCCAGGTTGTTGCAAACTACCACCCTCTTCCCTCCACCTTCCATAATAGTCATGGTAACTAATGAGAGAATGGTTTTGCTTGTTTCTCAGTACACACACAAGAGGAAAGAAGAGAACCAGAAAGGCTCACAGCGATAAACCGAAAAACACACAAAAGCAAGCACGACTAAAAGACGACAAAGAAAATGTAGACACATGAACACACACAGATAAAGAAGTGACAGAAGTCAGGTCAGTCGCTTCTTACCAATAATAACACTGACTGTAAGTGGACTGAATGCTCCGATCAAAAGACAGAGCGTGGCGGAAAGGATACACTTTTTTTTTAAGTATAAAACCTTGATCTAACAGCATGCTGTTTACAGAGGCACATCTTAAACACAAGGACACGAATAGGTTGAAAGTGAAAGAGTGGGGGGAAAAGTAGTCCATGCAAATAATCACCAGAACGGAGGTAGCAATTTTCATATCAGACAAAATACACTGTAAGTAAAATTTATTAATGAAAAAAATAAAGGGCCAGGATGGGGTGGGGTGAATGCTAAGGGCTTGCAGCAGAGTAGCAAGGAGCGTAAAACAATGAAGTCCCTGGGGACACCAAAAACAGACTGGAACTGGCTCATGGCACCCCATCAGATGCAACTGGAAAACACTCCTAAAGGTCAACAAACAGACCTGGAGCTATTGATAGGTTTTTGTTCTTTTGTCACTGGTTTCTGTTTGGTTTTGCTTTGTCTTGTTTTGGTGCTTATTATTGTCTCTGCATGTCTATCTAGATAAGAGAGGTGAGATCAACAATCCAGAGGAGAAAACAATGGGACCAAGAATTCAGGGAGGGGAGTGGGAAGACATAGGTGGGAGGGGGTGTGGGAGAGGAAGTGAGTGTTAACAAACCCAGGGACAAGGGAAATACAAGTGAGCTAAAACTGATGGCAAACCGGGCTTAGAATGCCTGGTATAGCTTAATCAAGGGCAATGTAGCCAAGAGGAATTACTGAAAACCAAGTAAAGACTGAACATGATGGTAGGACAAGAGGAAAGTAAAAGGAAATAGAGGAAAGAACTGGGAGACAAAAGACATAGATAAAGGTCTAAATACAGACATGTACATATGTAAATATAGTTACATATAATGATAAGGAAATAAATCTATGTACATATATTGATGTGTTAAGTATTAAAGTAGCAGACAGACATAGAACCTCTGCTCAAGTACACCTTCAATGCAAGAACACTTTGTTCTAATGACCCAGCATTATGTGATGCTCACCTTCCCAACATGATCAATGAAGTAAAAATGGGTGTGTAGCAAATGTGGTGAAGAAAGTTGATGATGACCTGCTATCAAAAGATATAACACGTGGGTTCTTAAAGACTTGAAAGTAAACAAGCAGCCATCTAGCTGAGAAGCAACAAAGCCCCCTAGAAGAAGCACAGCAGCCAGTATGATCATGGGTGTTGATGGGATCAGGTATCAGGCATCTAAGATCCAAGGCAAAAAAATCACATCATTGTGATTCATATAATGCTTTTCCAAAAGGAAAAGTAGAGGCTGAGGCCCAGTGGCGTAAGTGGTTGAGTGCGGGACTGTGGCCCGCGTGCTTGGCAGTTCAAACCCAGTGGCAGCTCCCAGAAGCAGCGCTGAGTAGCTCCCATGATCACAGAGGGCAGTGGTGCCCAAAAATCAAAAAAAAAAAAAATTGAAAGGGGAAAAGTAGAATAAAAATGAATGTAAAGTCTTTGGTGACAAACAAGTTCATCTCAGACAAACAAACCAGAAAGAGGCAGCAGTTCAAGGGCCCCGAGAGAAATAGAGTTAGAACCTGAATTCAACAGGAATGCAAAGGACTTAGACAATGTGAACTATAACACACTGTTGAAGGAGATTAAAGATGATAAAAAAAGTGAAAATATGTTGCGTGTTCATAGATTAGAAGACTTCATATTGTCAGGATGTCTGCACTACCCAAAGCATCGTGTTAGTTCAACGTGATCAAAGACGCCAACAGCCTTCTACAGGGAAATGGGAATAACCAACCATCAGCATTATATGAGCGGGCAAGTGGCTTCAAATATGTAGAACAAAACTAGCAGAGAACCAAGTTTCAAAACTCTCCCTTCTGGATTTACAAACACTCTCCCAAAGCCCAGGGCCATGGTGGGTAGGAGGTATGTTGCAAACCGCACGACCGGCAGTTGGAAACCACCACCAGCCACTTCTCAGGAAAGAGATGAGACTGTCTACTCCCTCCAAGAGCCGCAGCCTTGGAGACCCACAGGGGCAGTTCCCTCTGTTCTCTGGGCTCACGGCGACAAGCTGAATCCACTCCCAGGCTGTGAGCCCAGGGTTTGTACAGCTGCTGTAGAGATCACCACCTGACATTGGTATCACAATGGGACACGGGCCAACGGAATCATCCCAGAACGATCCAGAAATAATCCTACACGTTTATAGCCAACAGATTTTGCACATGGGCACTAACGCCAAGCACCATCCTTCTCCTGAGACCTGTCTTGGGGGTTTGGAACCCCTACCTTTCAGTTCACAGCCCAACATTCAGCTCATAGGCTCTCAAGGGCGCCTTCAAATGTTGCACAACACCAGAAATGTCGTACTAGCAACATCAAAGTATTCTTCTCATATCTTAAGAGTCATTATTTAAATATTTACATATTTAATTCACAAAAACAAAACTGATGTTTACATGACACCAATAGCTCTCATTCCTGGCACATAAGGTCCTACTTGTTTTCTTAATACTTAAAAAAAAGTTACATATCCATTATTCTGACAGAAACCTTTTCAACGTTCAAATAAATGGGTGGGGTTTTTTGGGAGGTGGGGGATAGACAGGAATTCATAAGGCTATTAATAATCTACAATGTCCATGATTTTGCTAATAAAACCCTTAGAAGTAAGCAGCAGAGATCCTGAATCATGGGATTTCCATTTGATTAACCAAGTTAGCCAAGTTAGAAACATTCTGTTTGACAAAATAATGCAGTATGAAAATATAGTAATCTCTCTCAGCTTCATGATTATGGTCATGATAAATGGATGCTTGAAAGTTGGAAATTCAACTGTGGTTTGAAATTTTGATAAAACTGCCAGATCTTTATTTTTCCTAGGTTATTAGAATACACACATGGGGGAGGGGGGCATGAGACATTTTAATAGATTCTAATTCAAGAAACTGTTATAAATGAAAAGGAAAATTGTAAGAGCCAAAAAAAAAATAGCTTATTTGAAAAGGAATCTTTATACAAACTTAGATAACATATCAAGGATGCTTATATTTCATGGACTAAGAACCAGGTCAGCACAATAGTGCATCCAAAAATATGGAACTATTTGTCAGTTTTATCTTTTCTTAAAAGGTTGCTATTTTTAACAAGTGTTTATAATATACTCAAGCCATCTCAGTCAATCGTGTATTGAGCAAAACAGTCACCATGGCAGGGAGACACACATGGTAGTCTTTATTGTCAACAAGTCTATAAACTGGAACAAATACTTGTTAGTGTTCCATTTTGATAACTACAAGGAACACATGGGACTGAAAGGAAGCCATGTCAAGAGTCATCATTTCTCAAAGACTGACTCCTTTAAGGGCAAACAAAAGGAATGTGGAGTGTTGGCAAGTGTTTTTGCTAGCCCAATTAATGGTACGACCTTTGGATGATGTGGCAAAATAGTCAAGCAGCTAAAGGTCAAAAGACCGCACATCTTGTCCCATAAACCTTAATCCTTAAATAGCACAAAGAATCTCTCAAGAGTCTTGGCTCTCTGTGCCCTCCTTCTCCTTCTCTTCATCAGGCTTCTTTTCCTTTCCTCTCCTGGCTCCTTCTGGCCAACTCGGTTCCTTTCATCAGCCACTGATCTGGCTTCTTGGGAGTTTCTTTCCTCCAGTTCTTCTGTGTCTACCTCCAAAATATTCTAATTACTACAGCTGTGTGGTAGTTACATAATCTCCTGTCAACTTACAAAGGGGTGGAGTCTAGCCTGTCAATCATACCGCAGCTTGACAATCTCATTTGGAGGCTCGAATTAGATAAATTGTTCACTGGAGAGCAGGTACAGTTTCTCTGCTTCCTCTTCCTGCTGACATGCCACATCGAACAACACCGATACAGCCAGAGCCTTGGAGCAGAAGGAGCCACATGGAGACCCACGCCAGCGCTGAGGTGCTTCCACCACCACTGGATGCACAAGACTCTCCACCCACTGACCTGTGATCTTCCTGCATTTGGCATCATTGCATGGCATCGTGAGTCTAAAGAGGAACTTATGGTCCGATGTTGACATTTGGGCTAATATCAGACTTATGGACTTGATCTGCACTGAGCAGGGATGTTTCTGAATGTACAATCGCCTCTTTGATATCAAGTTCTCGCTGACACATGAGTATCTCTGGATTTGTTTCTCCAGTCTATCCAGACTAATGCAAGCTCCTAAAACAATCGAAAACCAGGGCTGGTTCTCATTTGGGCCACACTTTGCAGCCCTCTCAGAACTCTGCACTGGGCTGCTTTGGAACTAGAACTAGAAAAAGAACTGCGGGAGAGAGAAACTCAGAATCTCAGCCCTGTTCTCCCCCAACTGTGCAAGGTTCGGCAGTCAGTCTTTCTGAGCGTGCTTCCTTGTCTATGAGGGGGCTGCATCAGGGTCACAGGAGCTCAGGATGGGAACGAGCCGTACCCATGGTAAAGCACAAGAGCCGCAGTCCTCGCCAAGGGCAGTTTTTGCTTCAGTCACATCAGTGTCACCTGAAGACACATTGGGAATGCAAATTCTCCAACTCACTCCAGATCCTCTGAATCAGAAACTCTGGGGTGAGCCCCAGCACTCTCTGGATTTTTAGAACTCTTCCAAGGAATGCATGCATTACTCTCCATAGAGCTTCTTCTGTTTGTAGCTCTCTGTGGCTCTCACTACCATTCTGCCAGTAAGAGGATCAGGAGAGTCGATACCTTGTAATTCAATGGCACTTGCTGTGTGAAAAGCACAATTGGTTATTCTCTTTTGTGCTTTTCTTGGTTCTCACAAAATCCCTACAGACTAATTCATTGGATCAAGCTCACAGAACCCTGCAGAACTTATAATGTGGGTTGTGAAATGGATGCCGTCTTTGAGGGCAACTACAGAGTCTAGGACAAACCTAGGCTGAGCCGGTGTAATTCGGTGTCAAGAGTACCCTAAGATCCAGGTCTACCCTTTTCCACCCAATTCACTGCTGCACAAGAATTCTATGCTGGTCCTTCCACCCAAAAAGTAAACACTCCTGGAAAGAGCCAATCATGTCCTCGGACCCTTTAATTTTCTGTTAGAAAGAGCAGGGTGGAAGCAGGCATAGCACATTCTCAGGATGTGGAATACCATCTCTGCTTTGAGTATCTGAGGGCATGATGGGTCAACATCATTTCCTTCATGGTGCTGCCCAAAGCCGTGGCGCCCTAGGCCATAACCCAGTGGGCATGAGTCAACGGTGCACTCGTTTGTCAGTGTGTCACATTGGGGTGGCTTGGGTGTGGCTGTGAGATTGAAAGAGATTTTGTGGATATTTTACATCTAAGCGGGGTGACCACGGTGGCAGTTTTCAGCAAAGCTTCCAGCCCAAGAGAAGAGTATGAAGACTAAATAGGCTTTCCACTTCCAAGGAAGCAGCCACTGGAAACCTTATGAATCACAGTGTCGAATACCGACAACAGAATGGGGTCTGATCCACTGCCGAGGCCCAGTCCCTTGGACTGATGTCACTCACAACCTGACTGAGGAGGAGAGTCCTCTCCAAACAGCACCACCATGAGGACGTGGGTGGGGCAAAGTTTTCAGGACCTCCACTTGCTGATGGGGCACAGCTCCAAATGAGAAGAAACCGCCACAGACACCTATGAATGATTCCTTCTGGGAATGACAGCGTATGAGTCCAGGAAAATTGGCCGTCATCAAAACTGAAAGGGACTACATAGAGATCAATAGACTAGGCATTAGTGAACTAAAATGAACTAGTATTGGTCATTATGAATCAGGAAGCCATACGGTTTATTACACCAGGAATAACAAGTGCAAGATGTGTAGTGTAGCGTTACTCATCAAGAAGGACACTTCAAAATCTATCTTGAAGTACAATGCTGTCTGTAATAGGATAAGATCTATGTTCATACAAGAAAATTCAGTCAGTGCAACTACGATTCAAATTTAGGCACCAACCATGAAAGCCAGTGATGACCAAATGGAAAAATTTTTACCATTTGTCTTCAGTCAGAAATTGATCACACATGCAATCAAGATGTATTGATAACTATTGGGGTGTGAAAGTTAGAAACAAAGAGGAAGGAATAGTAGTTAGAAAATATGGTCATGGTGATGGAAACGAAGCTGGAAATCCCATAATAGAATTTTACATGAGCAAGGACTTCTTAATAACAAATACCTATTTTTCTCAACAGCACAAGCAGTGGCTCTATACCTGGACTTCCCCAGATGCAATACATAGATATCAAATTGATTCCACCTGTGGGAAGAGACAATGGGGCAGCTCAAAGCAGCCAAACGAGGCCTGGGGCTGTCTTGAATCAGGTCATCAATTGCTTGTATTTAAATTCAAGAAGATTAGGGTAAGCTAAAGTTGCTTTAAGTGGAAACTGAAGAAGATTCCTGAGATGCGTTGAGACTGTGATTGCACCAATGGGCTCGGGCACAGGAACCACGGCGAGGACGGCACAGGACAGAGCCGCAATGGGACGTTCAGCAAATCCCACCTGGATTTTGAGCATATCTCGAGAATAGCCTTGACTCACTGATCACTAAGGACAGAAGGCCTAATGAGCTGGGTGGTGGCATCAAGAACACATCACAGCTTTCTTCAAGAGGGAGAAAAGTAAGAAGAGATCAAGGTGGGAGCAAGGAGAGACTCGGAGTCTGGCTCTTGCTTGTGGAGCAGCTACAGCAAGTGGAAGACAGACTGGAGTGAAAGAGTTGGACAGAAATTTCATAGGGAGCTTGAGAACCCAAGGCAAAGCAGTATAATGAAATGTGTGAAGACCTGCAGTTGGAAAACAAAAAAGGAAGGACATTCTCAGCATATAGTAAACTGGAAGAACTGAAGAAAACTCAAGTCTTGAGTTGCAGTATGAAAAGACTCTATGAACACAATATAGAATGAATCAGGAAGTATCAAAAGAGGATGCAAGGAATACAAAGAGTCACTGTACCAGGAAACCTAGTCAACATTCAGTCATTTCAAGAGATACCATCTGATCAAGAACTGAAGAAAGCCGTCCAAGCTGCACTGAAAGCATTAGCCAAAAACAAGGCTCGAGAAGCTAATGGAATACCAGTTGAAGCATCTCTATATGCTGATGAAGGACTAAGAGCACACACTCACTTATAAAAGATCCGTGTTTGTACTCATTCTAAAGAAAAGATACAGGATGGAATGGGAACACTATCAAACACATGCAGTTAAAATATTGCTGAAGATGGTTCAACAATAGTTCTAGGAGTACATGGACAGGGAGCGGCCAGAAATCCAAGCCAGATTCAGGAGAGGACATGGAACAAGGGACATCATTGCTAACAGTAGCTGGATCTTGACTGAAAGCAGAGGATCCCAGAAGAAAAATACAAGGTTCACTTGTGTTTTATTGACTTAGTACAGGTATTCAGCTGTGTCAGAAATAACAAAATATGGATAACCTTGGGAAGAATGGGAGTTCCAGAACACCCCATTGTGTTTATGAGCAAACTATATGTGTACCAAGAGCCAGTTGTTCAAACATAACAAGGGTGTGCTGCCTGGTTTACAATGTGCATCATCAAACTTACTCAATCCATGTGCTGAGCAAATAATACAAGCAGGCTGGACTGTATGGAGAAGAGCGCAGCACTGGGATGGGAGGCTTATTAACAACGTGAGAAACACACACGTGACACTACCTTGCTTGCAGAACGTGAGGACTTAGAGCCCTTACTGATGAAGAATCAAGGATTATGGCCTTCAATGTGGGTTGCAACTCAGAATAAGAAAAGCCCAAGTCCTCACACCGGGACCCATAGGCAGCATCATGATCAATGGTGGACAGGTAGACCTGCCAAGGATCTTGACTTGCTGGGAACCGCAATCAGTGCTCGCGGAGGCAGCAGTCAGGAGGTCAAATGGTGCACTGCAGTGCATAATGTGCTGCACAACACCTCTTCAGTGTGCCAAACCAAGCCATCACATGTTCCACTCACTTCATATGCAAGTACATGATGGTGTAAAAAAACAAGCATTCACATACAACCTTTCATTTGCTCGCTACAATTCAACATACCAAAGCAACCTGACTGTGCATGGGGGCCCAGGATCTGGGCCTTTCCTCTGGGCAGAGATTGCTGAACCCCAACTAAAAAGACATTCCTTACGCTCTCAGAAGTCAGTACACTTGAGCTGTACAAGCAGAATTCACTCCACGTACCTTGTTCTGAAGGATTCTAGAGTTTTAGCCTAAGCTTTTCTAAATTTCCTTTCAAGTCTGCAACTCAACCTTACACTGAAACAAAGAGTCTTTATTCAGTTACCTCATCATCCCAAACCATTTATATAAATTCCAAATCCATACCTCTAGTCCTTCCCTTGAACCTAACCTCCAGGGCCACAGGTCTTAACACCTGCCAGATGTCATCAAGCTAACTTTTCCTTATCCTCTACCAACCAGCTTTCCACAGCAACTTTCAGTCCCACCCCATACACTGGACGTAGTACTGTGGTCTCTCCCTTCATTCTGTGGATTTGGTTTGTCAGTTTCCTGAGTACACTCTTCTGCCTGATTAATCTTTATCAGACCTGCTTTCACCATACATTCCCCGACCCAACATTGCCACCATGAAAACAGCAGTTCTCAGCCTTGGATCCAGGTTAAAGCTTGTAAAAAGTTCCAACATTCAAGTGCATTCCCAAAACCCGAGTCAGTGGTCTTGGCCAGAGGTGGGGTGGTGGAGTGGTGTGTGTGGGAGGGGGGAGGGGGGAATCCTGTCAGCATTATCAGTGAGAACCACTCTTTGAATCATAGCCTTTCTCAAAATTTGAGGTCCATGCACTCACTTCTATCTGCTAAAACACAGATTCAGTTTCAGAACAGCTGGGATGGGCCTGAAATTCTGCATTTCCGACACACTCCCCGGTGATGCCAGAGCAAGCTGGGATATCAAGGTCCTAAAGCTTCAAGCATTATCATAGTCTCTCCTTCTACTTTGCTGTAAGACTTCAATGCCCACCTCTTCTGGTTCAAGAACAACTCTTGACTCATCCTGGTCCTTATCATTCTGGTTTACCTAGAATCCCTGAACCTTTCTTTCTGTCCAGTTAATCTACCTGCCCCGCCCCCAAGTTATAGTCTGGGAAACCCTCAGGGACAGTTCTGCCCTGTCCTGTGGTGTCACTAGAGTCGGAATCGACAGTGAGCGAGGGCCCCATCAGCATTCAGACCAAGATCTCCCTTCGGCAGCTGACTGAATGGTCACTGGTTGGGATCCCCCAGCCATTCCTTGGGAGAAAGATGTGGCAGCTTCTTCTGTAAAGGGTACCACCTTGGAAACCCTATGGAGTATATATTTATTAATCATTTTGCTGGGGCACTCTTACAAATCTGACAATTCATCATTCAATTATAACATATATTGCCATCAACATTTGAAAAACATTTTCTTTTGACTTGTGGAGCATATATATTATATATGACATATGTACATCACATTTATATCACATGTGTGTCTTCTTCACATACCCAATCAGTGAGCAGTGGATTCTGGACTAGATCTCCTCCTGCTGCTCCCACCATCTCCTGCTCTTGTGCTCCCTCCTTCTTCTGTCCAGGAAGCCCATGGGACTCCTCGTGGAATGAGAAGGTTTGACTCTCACAGACTGTGTACGAGGAGCCGCTATTGGACCAGGCAGGCAGCGCACCTTGACTAGAGTCAGCCAGGCTAAACTCCAGGAAGCAAATCCAGAGCAAGATGTTCCCAGGATGGATAGGACAGCCATCTATGCAGGATATTCTTGTCACTCCACACAAGGTCAGGCCCTGCAGCCAAGTGTATTGCTCCCCGGGAATGAAGTGTCCTGGCTGTGCTGAGAAGTACCTTGAAGTGCCCTCTAGTCTGGCCTCAGTCTGACCTTCCAGCACCCTCCACAGTGCACCCGCATTCGACTCAGAGTCACTGTTGCTCCCAAATACCTCGTGCCATTGCAGATCCAAAAACCACAGACAGCTCTGGGCACAGGGGCCCATGTGGACAGCATGAAATCTGCTGCCTGCCTGTTGAGATCCTGGCGTCTCTGTAACTGGGCTGCACACGAGTCTGCGCACGAGTCTGACCTCACGGTCAGGAAGCTTGCCAGGATCATGGAGCTTTCCTCTTCTCTCCTGACTTCTTGGTGCCACTGCAGGTGAAATTCCACTGTGCAGAGCCTAGGAATGGTCACTCTGTGGCCAGAGATGTTTAATTGGATTTCAAAAGCTGAGGGAGAAGAGGGTTGCTGACTGTGGGTCTCTGCACAGTGCGCACAGCACAGGGAGTCTCCCCACACGGAGCAGAGGGGGCTGCCCCGGGAGGTCCAAAGGAGATGAGGGAACAGCAGCAACAGACACAATGCAGCCTACATTCTGTTTTTACCCAAGGACTGGACTCTCTCAGGAGGCACCAAATACCCTTCAGCTTATCCCTCCTCCTGAGACAAGCTTAAACAAGCCTCAGCATTCCTCACTCACTTTCATATTCTGTAACACCTTTCCATTTCTATGCTGCCCTTTAAACCTTACCCAGCCTCTGGGGCAGATTCCTAGGGAAGATATTATCACGCCCCATTTATAAGGAGTACACGAGATTCATTATGTTAGGAGATGGGATTGGCCCAAGGTTATTCAACTAGTAAGTGATGAAGCCAGAACTAGGGGTCAGTAGTCAAAGATCACTGAACACACAGCAGATTAAAAAGCTTCTTCAAACATGGTATGTCCACAGCTCTAATTCTTGCATTTTAATATGTCATTCCCCAGAGAAATAAAGATTTCTTTGTTGTGACAGTGCATGGAAATCAGGCTGCTTCCTAAAGGCTAATTAAAAACAATGGTTCCCACATCCAAACTTCAGCCTTGGATTGACAGGCATTTCACCAAGAACTACAGGCAACCTTCACTACACGAGGGGCTCTCTGTAGGCTCAGCTGCTCAGAGGCATGGGGAGGTTTATAGATGCAGGGCTGCTAGGGAGGCAGGCCCACAGGCATTGCTCTGACACAGAGGTGGGCAGTGTGACCAGGAGCTCAGATTAGAAGATGAAGCTTCAAAACAAGCAGCACTCACATTACAAGGGTCAGTAAAAGCCATTCCTACCAGGGTTCCAGTTCACACAAGCACCTGTGATCCTGCACACAATGTGGTTGCATCTCTGTGTGATGAGTGGGTGGCTGCAGACACGCTTTCTGTCATGTACTTGTCTTAGTCTCCTTGTGATGCCTGCAAAATGGAGGTCCAGTCAAGGGAGGTTGACTTGTGAGGGGATCTGATGGACAATTGCATTCCAGGCTGAGAGATCAGCTCAGAAAGTTATGGTGAATGTTTTTGGGGGATTCCCAAGCGGAAAACTTGATAGATGATCTCAAAGGATACAAGCCAGGCATGGAGGCTTCTGATGAAGAAGTTTCACGACACTTCTGGGAGGCAATAGCGCAGGAGGGGGAGGCTGAGGGTGCCAGTGCATCAGCTCACTCTTTCAGAGGAGCAAGGCTGTCCTACAAGAATTTCACGGGGAGACTGCAGCCCAGCAACCCAACAGCCCTCATCAAACCTCTTTTAGTTCCCGAAATGCAAAGAACATGGGAAAGGAACACACTCCGAGCCCCCCAAGAATGCCAAGCCTGCCATTTCAACATGATGTAGATGAGAATGTGCGGAATTCCTAGGGGGAGGGAGGCACTCAAAGCACTCCCTGCCGGCAGCTCCATTCCCACCCAGAGAGGCCCTCCGGGGGAGAACTGCCCCATGGGGCTTCCAGGGAGCTAGAGCTATAGAGCATGAGCTTTCTCCAGCAAAGCAGCTGGTGGCTTTGAACTGCTGACTGTTCAGTTCACAGCTCAGCGCATAACCCACTCGGCCACCTTGGGGAAAGGCCAGAGATGGGAGTACAAGCGTCAGAAGTGTATCAGCCGAGATGCAGGGGATGTCAAGAAGCAAACGCTTCACATTTTGACGCTTTTGGTTAATACAAGTTTCTATTATTTAAAAGCAATACTGTTGACTTACCCTCATATTCTTGTTGGTGGTAGTTTGTTTCAGAAAAACCTTGGATAGAAGACAACTTCAGAATTCTCATCTGTTTTCGCCTGCCTGAACTGTCACCTCCATTCTCAAAGACTTGGGGACTGTCACTGTTCCTAGAGCCAAGAAGGGATTCTTTCTTTTGGCCTTGCCTCTGAAAGAATTTCCCTTTATCTCAGTGTGACCCACACACCTCTGAGAATGCACAGAGGGCACGTCTGACGCTCAGCAAGCTCCTGCAGTGGTGAAGGGAGATGGCTCAGAGAAGAGAAGGAAACTGGGCTATTTCCTTGGATGGTCACGGGGATCCGGCGCTGGCCAGCAGCTGGGAGTCACCAATTGCTCCTGGACAGAAGGGTCCGGCTTTCTCTTCCCAATAAGAATTGCCGTCTTGGACACCTTTCAGGACAGCTCTACCCTGTCCCACTGGGTCACTATGAGTCGGACCTGACTGCATGACCATGGGTCGGCTGGGCTTGAAATTCTTCATCTCGTGCCTGGGTTTGGATGTATGGCAGGCCCAATCTCATGGGTCTCTCTCTCTCACAGTGTCCCATGCCAAAGCAAACGGTAACCCCGAACCATTGCCTGGCTTACACCCACGGGCTTCAGGCATTGAAGCGGGTTGCACAGTGGGGTGGGGGGGGGGGAAGGAAGAAAGAAATTCTTCACCTCCTCAGGTGTGCTTGAACTGAAGTAGAGTCGTAAGTATTTTTTAGGGGGTGGAGCATGACTGTCCTCTGGTGGTGAGAGTAGGAGGCCCAGCCTTGCTCCTGGAGCGCTGCTGCTGGATTTGAACCTCCCACCCAGTGGACCGCAGTCCTGCACACAACCACTGCGCCACCGGGGCTCAGCCACGTAAGGACCTTAATAACATGTTGGGCATGCCGTGGTGTTCAAATGCTTGCCGGTTATAACTCAGGACAAAGGGGGTCTGGGTGGAAGCAGCAGTCCTTAGAGCACAAACTAACGAAGAAAGAAGAAAATGGGAGTCAAGTGGTGTGCTCATTTCTAAAAATATAGAGGAGCGAGTATCTAGGAATAAGCACGCAATTTCCTCACAGACCTTGGAAGAAGAACAGAAGTCAAGAACACTCCCATTAGAAACAGGGAATTAAATGATGCTCAGGCTGAAGAGGCCTCCAGGGAGTGCAGAAGTCAAAAGACAGAACCATCAACGCATTTGTGGGGGAACCAAAGATGAGGAGCCCTGACTCAACTGTACGCCGTGCTTGGGAATCGGCTTTCAAGAAGGCAGGATGGTGGGGAAGGAGCTCGCCAGGGACGCTAACATGGATCTCGCCTGTGTGCTCAGCAGGTACAAGTGCCAAACAAACAAAAACAGAAAACACCTGACCAAATTCCCAAAGCAGTCAGGAGCTCTGGGACACTTACCGAGATGCAAAACACATCAGTAACACCAGATCATAATCCCAGGGCTCTTTAGAGCTTTGCAAGCACCTGCATGCAAGATCGCTCTTTCTGCTTTCCTCTTGTTTGATGAGGAAAGAGGGGCCCAGAGAAGGAAAATCACTTCTCCAAGGGCATGCAGCTCTTTAGAGGGAGAACTAGAAATGAAACTCAGAGCTTTGGTATTTAGCTCAGGTGAGCTTGACAAAGGACCTGACTGGTTTTAGAGTTCTTGTAAGCATTTGAGCAAAAGCTAGTGTGACTGGAGGATGAGCTAGACTCTTGATAAAGTGGTTCGTTTCGCTATACAGGGAAATGTTGCAAAACAGATCTGGACTACAGAGAGAGAGAAACTGGATAGACGTACACCTCTCCAGCACGTGAGGAAACGCAGACTGCATAGGCCAGAGAGAGGACACAGTTCTTCCACTTGCCTCCCAGTCACTCAGCGAGCACGCACATGGCCTCGGACTACAAGATCCCCAGCCTAGAAGCCCACGGGCGGCAGAGCAGCCCTGGGCCAAGGCTTGGCTCCTTCACCACAGCCTCCCCGTCCTCACCCCACCCCTGTCCGCTGACCTCTTCTCCCAACACGCCCTTCTCCCCTGCAAAGACTCCCAGTGCAGCCGGCATGTAGGGCTGTCTGTTCTGTTTCTTCTAGGTGTTTGACGGGAGACAAACGAGCGTGCTGTCATCGCTGTCGCCGTCATTGCGGTCAGGGGCCACCACGTCAGTTTCACCCAGAGCGACCCTCTGCACAGCAGAGCAAAGCAGCATCCTCCAGCTGTTCCCATGTTGGAGCGCAAGGTGGCAGCCCCTGTGCCCATCCATCCCTCACGGCCTTCCTCTTCCCTGCTGCCCCTCTGCTCTACCAAGCATGATACCCTTCTCTAGGGACTGGTGTCTGCAGACAGCGTGTCCAGAGTATGTGAGAGGAAGAGCACACTGGACATACTTCTTCCAAGACAGAGCTGTTTGTCCATGTGTGTTAGTCCAGGTGGACTAGAGAAAGAAATCCAGGGAGACTCGTCTGTGTATAAGAAAGAGCTTTATATAAAAGATCAATTGTATATTGAGAAAACATCCCAGCCCAGTCCAGCTCGAGTCCACAAGTCTAATATCAGCCCAAAGGTTTGCTACCAGTTGACAAATTCCTCTTCAGACTCACACAGCACATGCAATGACACCAAATGCAGGAGGATCATAGGCGGGAGGTCTTGTGGATCCAGTGGCAGCGAAAGCATCTCAGCCCTGGCAAGGGTCTCCATGTGGCCCCTGCAGCTCCAGGACTCCAGCCTAGTGTGGCGGTCATGTGCTTATGTTAATTTATGATTGAGATGTAGGGGTGGATTCTAGCCTGTGAATCTGGAGATAGCCAGTGAGTAGCCAATGAGGCCTCTGTGTGAGCATGGCTTTCTCCTGAGACTTCTGGGAAATCTCGCGATATTCCCCTTGTGAAGATGAGAAGCTATCTCCCCAGTTGTTGGGAGTTAGTCTCAGAGACGATGAATCACAGACAAGACAAGATGGCAACGTCTGAGGAGCCAGAGAAGCCACATGGCTTTGCCCTGATGGAGCCAGACCTCTGAAGCTGGGGGGCCACATGGAGACCTCTGCCAGCAATGAGTTGCTTCTGCTGTTGATGGACCCTGAGTCCTGGAAGCGAGGAGCCTGCCAGCACCAGGATTTTGCACTCACTGACCTGTGACTTCGTGAGTCAAAAGGAGACTTTATAGACTGATTTCGGGCATATGGGTTAATATCGGACTTATGACTTTGAACTGCACTGGGTTCAATGTCCTGTTCCTCTTGTATATAAACCTTTTCCTTATATCTATATGCGTGTCTATGAAATTTGTTCCTCTAGTCTACCTGGACTAACACACCTAGCTCCATGAGTCTTATCAGCAGGAAGACTAAACAAAGAGTCTGTAAATCTGGCCTTCATTAGCCATTTATCTCTGTGGTGCCTCCAAATGAGGTTATCAAGCTGCGACCTGATCGACAGACTAGACTTCAACCCTATGTAAATTGACACCAGATTACCAGATTATGTAACAACCACACCATGGTCCTGTCAATATTCTTCACCAGCACCACAATTTAAAAGCATTGAGCCTTCTTGTTATCCAATGTCTGACTCTCACATACATATGAGGTGATTGAAAATATTGTGACTAAGATGTGCCTGACCCAAGCCCAAGCTATGGAGCATTTGGATTCTGCATTCTGGTCATTCCTCCTTATTCCCCAGTCACCGTAATAAGTGCAAACATTAATAAAAATTGTTAAAAAAAGAAGTGCTGCTCTGCTGGCCTTCTGACAAACTATAGCATTGTATCCGCTCACACTTAGCTATACCCTCGTACACTCGGTTTAAATCGTAACTCTGGCTCTTTGGCCTGCAATCTCATCTACTCTCCCCGCCAACCCCCACCCCTGCCCACTTCCCTGTGTACGTGGGATCCAAGGACTGTCCCTCTTGTGTATACACAGAATCCCTGGTCTGGGCTCAGAACTTGATGCCAAGCATATGCCTTTGGCAAAAGCCCATGGATAGAACTAAATCAAGGAGACATTTTCCTATCACCATATCGTTCAACATCCGAGCAGTACTCCTTGCAGCTGGTCACCGCCTCCTTCTTTAAAACACTGTCCTTCTTGGCTCCGAGCTACGACCGCTGGTTTCCCATGTGTTCCTTTGGAAATTCCTCTTGGATCCCCTTAACAGGCTTCTCCTCATCTACCTGATATGGCACGCCTCCTTCACTAGCCGCGTGCTAGGCTGCTGGATCAGCGCTCCCCACCGCCCACCGCCAGTGGTTCTCCAGCAGCTCCACTTGCGGAATTCTTGAATGAGCTTCACCTGTGTCTCCTGAACTTGTGTGGTGCATGTGATTGGCACATTTGGTATGTTGTGTGTGTTTCTGGCCCAGAGAGTTACAAAGACAGGAGGCCCGCTGATGTGGCCAGTGCCAGCAGGCCTTGAAGGACTTGGTCCTGAAGAGAAAGCTGAGAGTGACCCCTGCTCATTCCATTCAATGGCCTTCAGAAGACCCGGAAGAGTGGTTCTCATGGCTCTGTGATCAAGAGACGGAGGGCAGGGGAGAGAGAAGTGGGGATTTGCTGACATTGCCGCACAATGACATCCTCCTCGAGGGCACTGAACGTCCGGACTGACGGTGGGGTCGCTGGAAACAGCATCCGCCTTTTTCCCAAAAGAACGCAGAGGATCTGTGCCTAGAAAGCCGCACCCAGAATCTCCATAGATGAGCAGAGGCCGGCAACCGAGCCAGTGCAAACACAAGGGCCCCAAAGTGTGGCCGTTGGAGATGACCCTGGTCCCCAGCGAGTCCCAGGAGGAGGAGGAAAAGCAAGACATAGCTACTCCCAAGTCCCTGTAGCCAGAAGAGCAGCACACAGTGAGGGGCAGAGTTACTGGGGCTGAATTCTAACTCGTCTAGACTGCACTGTCACCACACAAATGGGCTGGAAAGTTACAGGAGATGTCAAGCATTCACTGAGAGATGGGGAAATGAGTGAGCAAGGCTGAAAGAGGTCACAGGGGTGGGGATGTAGCAGTCTCGAGTTTATCAAATGGACTGAGGATTCTCAACGGACAGTTTATTCTTGCTTCTTGTTCGCTATCTGTCTCTCCCAGTACTTTGTGATACCCAGGTAGGCAGGAGTCGGTATCTGCTCTGCCCACCCCGCACCTGCACAAAGGAGGCCCTGCACTGCTGTTGTACACCGGCACCAGGGCTAACCTGTGTGCAGAGGCTGAAGCCGGAAAACTGAGTGAGAACAAGCAACACTCGCGAGTACAGAGAAATCTTCCTGGGACTGAGCTGGGCTCTGAACTGCTCCTGAATGTCCCCTTCTCCCTTCAAAGAGTAGAGAATGCTCTCTTTCATTTCAGCTGTCTGTCTGTTTCCTCATAGCTGTACATCCGAGAGGACTGCTGCCTATCACGATACATAGGTATCCGTCAGTTGCATCGGCATTTGCTCCTCAAAGATAAGCATATCATATGCCTATGCTTGATACATATAAAATCAAATCTTCACCACATCTGTGATGTTGCTGTCACTGGCCTCAAAGCTAGCTCTAACTCACGATGGTATTTATACGATAGCCTGAATGCCGCCGTTGCCCAGACCCTCCTCATGATCTTGGCCAGTCTGAGGCACTGTGGAGGCGGTTGATCAATCCATGTCATCATTTTTGTTAGCCTTTTCTGAGGGATTGGCTTTTCCTGATGACGTGCCCAAAGTCAGCGAGTTGAAGTCATGCCACTCTTGCGTGGACCGTTCTGTGTTTCCGGTTTATTTGCTCTTGGGGCATCTCATCAAGTCTTCACCAACATGGCAGTGACAGTTCACCCCCCCACCCCGTCCTTCCTTGCCCACGCTCATGTGAGGTGATCAGAAAGGCCATGGGTTGGATCAAAGGCGCTCTAGTCATCTAGATGACATCTTTGACTTTTAAAACTTTGGAGCGCTTTTGCCCCAGCTCTGTCTAATGGCAGATGCCCTTGGACTTCTGAATGGCTGCTTTCCTGGACACTGTGGCTTACGTGCTGTGCTGGGCACCTCTCAGTAAGTAAATCACACTGTGCCTGTTGAAGACAGATTTCCTTCCTACTGAAGTCACCTCTACAACCAAGAGTACTGTCGTGGGGTTCTAACACTATTTGCTTTGTATTTGGATACCCAGTGAAACACCAAGATTGAATAATTAACCAGGAAGTGCTACTGGTATGCCAAACCTTCCACTTCGTGGAAACTGTAGACATCACAATCCCTGCCACATGGGCCCAAGAGAATTGAAAGATCCAGCATGTCGAGGGTTCAAAGTGACTAGTTTGAATATTGGGAAAATGGCCAGGACAATTTGTCAACAAAGACACCTCCAGTGTTTGAAACAAATATAAACTGCGGCAATGTCAACACGCTTCTAATTAGTTGGGATTTAAAAATTTGAGATAAAGTAACTGCATCAATGTATTTTCCACATAAACCCTATGAGTCTGTCGTAGAAAAATGTCACTTTTCCCTTTTCTACGTTTGCAGCAGCCAACTTTCACCTTGCTTAGGCAGGGGGCTCCTTGCTAAGCCTGGGATCAGTACACATAAGGGGCTTCAACAAGCATATGGGAAAATGAAATTCAAAGAAAGCAGGATTTCTCCATGAACTTTTTGAAGCCCTCTTATACTATCTCCCGGAATATACACAAAAGCTTCGCTGCAACAATAAACATGCAAGTAGGCAAAAGAAAAAAAATCCCTCCTTTTCCAAAAACCTAAGTTCCCAGAAAAGAAACTAAATCCTATGACACCTCCCCAAAATCATCTCTCTCCCTGTCTACCTACACCATACACAGCACATACTGTCCTGCTGTGAGTCCTGAGCCCACACCACGCTTCTCAGGGTCCCGTGTCTCACCGACGGCTTCGTTCAGTACATGCACATGGGACATGGAGGAGGGAAACGCGCCATTGTGCCGTCCGTGCCCGTTTGGGCACTGGAGCAGATCTGCAGCAAGACCAGCAAGTACAAACAGAAATGTCTCATCCTCCCTGCTGCCAATGGAGGTGAGGGACAGGGCTGGGAGGAGAGAGAGAACAAAAAGAAGCACAGATGGGCTGAGCCCCGGTGGCATAAGTGGTTGAGTGTGAAACTGCAGCCCGTAGGCTTGGCAGTTCAAATCCAGCGGCGGAGGCTGGGTAGTGCCCACGACCACCGGAGGCAGTGATGCCCACACACACACAAAAAAAAAGCACAGAAAGGGAAACAGGGACACAAAATAGACCATAATTCAACATTGGCTGGTTACAAGAGACCGCACTTGCTTCTCCC
>PVJH01007813.1:0-52362 GCA_004026705.1 Nesogale talazaci
GGGGAGAGTGTGGAGAGGAAGCATTTAGGAACTAGAGGGAAGTTGTATGTTTCATCGTTACTACACTGCACCCTGACGGACTCATGTCCTCCCCAAGACCCTTCTGTAAAGGGATGTGCAGTTGCCTATAAATGAGTCTTGAGTCCCTACTCTGCACTCCCCCTAATTCACAATGATATGATTTTTTGTTCTTTGATGCCTGAAACCTGATCCCTTCGGTACCTCGTGGTCACACAGGCTGGTGTGCTTCTTGCTTCTGAGCTAGATGGCCACTTGTTTGCCTTCAAGCCTTTAAAACCCCAGATACTGTATCTTTTGATAGCCAGACACCATCAGCTTTCTTCACCACATTTGCTTATGCACCCTTTTTGTCTTCAGTGATCATATGAGGAAGGGGGGCACACAATGATATGACTTTTTTGTTCTTTGGTGCCTGATACCTGATCCTGTCGACACTTCAGGAGCACACAGGGTGGTGTGTTGAAGCACCTTCTGGGTGAGTTGGGGTGCATCACTCAGGGATCCTGTTTGGAAAGAGGATCTTTTAAAAGAGGAAGTGCACCAGGGGTGGGCACTGTAGAATCCTCAGCTGTGTGGGGCCTGCAAAACCATCGCCATCTGCTAATATCACACACCTCACCAAAGAGAAGCAGTTCCAGACATCACATTAAACAAACAAAACCGAAAGACTCACCGTCGTCCAGTGAAGGGCTACTCTACAGAACAGGCTAGAACTGCCCCCTGCGAGTTTCTGAGACGGTAGCTGTTTATGGATGTGCAAAGCGCTGTCTTTCTCCCAAGTGGCTGGCTAGTGACTTAACTGCTGCCCTTCTGCTTAGCAGTCTCTTGTGCAACCACCCTGCCCGCCACCAGGGCACCACGGCATTCGAAGTGAGTTCATGAAATGTCTGACCAGCAGGGCCATCAAGTGGCATTATAAATGTGGCTCCTGGCAGACAACAGGTTCCCTGTGCCTAATATAAGGCCATCTTGGAGTGGAGTGGACACTTGGTCAGGTGTCTGATGGCCTTCCAAAATAGAAGGTGAGAGACAGAGTCAGGGACACACGGAGGGAAGCTGACCAGGTGAAGACAGGAGCCGAAACTGGAGGGATGCTGCCGTATGCCAAGGAAGCCCCAGGACACCAGACACCAGAAGATCGGCATGCAACACACTGTCCCCGAGAACCCCAAGAGGGGCTGGGAGGCCCTCAGAGCAGTAGGAGGCGCCACATGTCTGTCTTTCTCAGTCGGCCAGCACCCACGGCCTGGGGACGTACACATTGGAAACCTGGGCTGGACAGGGCGGGCAACCTGGTTTTTCATTTTGTTTTTGTTTCTTTTCCCCTGTTGTCTCATCCTTCTAATGAATTCACTTGTAAAAATTAACATTCGCGGCGGGTTCCTTGAAGAATATGTCAAGCAGACTTGTCTCTGTGATGTCTAAAATGTATCTCTGCATCAAGTCTGACCAGAGAGCTGGAAAGCTTGACTGAGCTATTTTGGGCCCTCGGAGAGCTGCTTTGACTGGCAGGATGCCAGCTGCTTTGGTGGAGGGATGGGGTGGCGGCAGGGAGTGGGGGGGCTGTTGACCTCGTGATGGGTGAGAGATGGAAAAACTGTCATTTCAAAACAGCAAGTTGTTCCTCTGTCAACTGAGATGGAGGCTGTCATCTGCCAGGCAGACTTTTCCTTCTTGAGACTAGAACCTTCTGAATGGGCCTTGGGGTCCCTGACATAAGCTTCTTCCCGCTGTGGGAAGGAGCTGGAATGTAGATTTCTCCAAATGAAACTATGAGATGAAGCTGTGGCAGGTGCAAGAGCTAGCCTCTTCCTGGCTCTCCTTTTACATCTCCTTCTTCATCACCTTCCCTTCCATCTTCCCCTCTCCTGCCTTTTTCTATCTTCCTTCAGTGCTCCTAACTTCACCTCATTCCCGCCACCCTGGGTCCTGTGCATTTCTTAGTAAGGCAGTTCGGCCATCGAGTATGGCTGCCCCCAGGAAGGAATCATCCTCTCAGCTGCTTTTTGCGTTCTGGTGAGGAAATTCTGGGTTCCATCCTGACCAGTCCTGCACATAATGGTGCCTCGTCTTCCAAACAGCATCCCCCAAGGGGGTCAGGAGCTCAAACCTCATTCTGGCCGAGGCACCTGGATTCTCTTGTCTGTGGCCTTAGATCACTCTGATCATGACCACTTGGTTGAGATACCAGTTGCCAATTGGTCCTCCATGGGTGGCCCATGCGGGCCTGCTCAGTCTTGGAACACTTTGTGCCAATGCCCCTCTCCCTCTGGCCTCAAGTCTTCCGGACCAAAGGGGCACGTGTCTGTAGATCACGAGGGAAAGGGTAGTGTTGGTGCTAAGCCGGTAGAGGGAGCACCAGAGCCTCAGCCCCTGGGAAGGACTCCTCTTAGAATACCCCAGGCATGAAGGAAGATAATTGTCCTTCAGAAAACCCCCCTCCCTGTCAGACATCCTCACTAAGGGGAACCTCCTGGAAGGAGGGAGCTTCAGACTCAGACAGCTGATGGGAAAATCAAATGGGAAAGAAAATGGAATAATTTCCCACCAACTTTGTGAAGGCCCTCATAGAATTCTCCCAAACTGTTGAAGTGCCTTGGATTTGACTACCAGGCCTTCCGACCCCAGGTGGTGCTGACCACGTGTTGATTGTCATGCTCCTTAATGTTTCTTAAAAATGGATTGGAACCAGCACTTCTGGTCCTAGCAACTGTCCTGCCCCATGAAAAAGACCTGTCGATACTCCCAAAGGTTCCCTCCCCGCCACGGGGAAAGAGGAAATGCTGCTTCACCATTCTCTGAGACAGCAAATGTCACTCGGTCCGTGGTGGGGACTCTCAGGTCAAGGTGGTCGGACCACTCGCAGGAGGTCTCTCCGAAAGGAAGGACTAGGCTGGACCCAGGATCTGAACCTGGGCTGGGGCGCTGGAGGCTCACAAGTCAGAGGAGGAGCTCCTGATGGGACTCTCACCCGTGTTGTTCAATGTGTAGGCACCAGTGGCAACAGCACTTGTTTTCCCAGGAGGCTCTTGTGCACTTCTGGGACTCCACTTCTTGAGTGGAAGTCAAATATCAATTTACCTCTCCCTGAAGACATGGTAACCAACACCTTGGGTGTGCCCACTGGAGACCTTCAAGTTTGAAGATGGGTAGGTGTCAGTCCTCAGTTGACTTGAGTTCTGTGGGGCAGCTTCCCAGGGAGACAACAGATTTACTGTTATGCTAAGCTGACCAGACATCCCGCTTCTTAACAATTTAACAACGTCTCATGGGATTTCAAAATTAAAATATTACAATACTCATTTTTGCATTCTATGAACATTTTTTTGCTCCATATAGACCAAATTTTTCATCAAGAACCACCCCCCCCCCATGATCAATGGTTTCCCGCTTAAAATTTGGTCACTTTATTTAATTATGCACACCTACCCTGTGGGTCTTCAATCCCAAACTGAGGGGGTCCTCCAATTATAAAGGTGGGGTGAAAAATTTCCTACTGATGTGCTCAGAGACCCCACCTTGTCCTTCCTTAGCCCTGAAAGGCCATCTTCTTAGCTTTTGTTCAGTGGCCAGGGAGGCTAAAGCGTGTGAAAAGTCACGGTAGAGCCAGTGTACTCCCTACTTTCTCTTGCTGCATCTGGATCTCTGCTTCAGGCCAGGTGGGAAAGCCAACATGAAAAAGTAAGAAACCCACCTGGAGTTCTACCTCACACCCTAACCATCTACCTTCTTAATGCCACAACCCTTTAATACAATTCTCATATTGTGGTGACTCCCCCAACCATAAAATTATTTTCGATGTTGCTTCATAATAGTCATTTTGTTTCTGTTATCAATTGGACAACCACTGTGAAAGGGTCATTCCACCCCCAAAGGAGTCGCCACGCCCAGGTTAAGAAGTGCTGGTGCTACGGGATCTGCTTAGATGGCTGGGTGGAGGACCCTGTGGGCATAGCTGAGGTTTGTCCTGCAGGATGGGCTCCTCCCGCTGCTCGGGGTCCTGTGGGTGGTGAGTGTTATTGTTAGGTGCTGTGGAGTAGGGTCTGATTCATGGCATGCCATGTGCAATGCAGCCAAAAACCAGTCTCACAATTGTTCTCATGTTTGAGCCCATTGTTGATGCCACTTTCCACCCAGTTGTGTCTTCCTCTTTTCACTGCACCTCCGCATTCCCAGCATGATGTCCTTTTCCAGGGATTGGTCTCTCCTTGTAGTCAGTAGCATCAAAGAGCATGCTGTAAGGGACAGGCACAGTGGCTTTGATCCCACCCTCTGTCCATCAACTTACAATGGCTAATGAACAGCAGGTTCAAGGGAAAGTTTGCCAGATGCTAGGATTATGTTAGAAACAACAGGGTGGATATCATTAGTCCATCATTCTTCATGGGTCTTTTGAGTTTCTCCATGTTTTATGAGCAAAGCTTTGGTTGCCTTGTTTCCAGAATGCCTTCCCAGTGGCATCGAGCAGCTAAACACCTTGGAAGGCAGTCTCCTCCTTCTGGAGCCAAGGACAGACAAGCTTTTTTCTTCACAGTTTTCTGAGCTTGAGGCTTCTCCCCAATAATGGCACCATCTGTGTTGCTGTCACCTGGTCATATTCTTGTGGGAGTTGGGATTGGAGAGCTAGCACAAGAAAGGCTACTGCCCTAAAGATGACGCCTTCTTTGAGCCGTGATGACAAGTCTCTAGTTCAGGACACTTGTATCTTCCATCGGCCTCTGTGAGTGAGTTTCCTGTGAGCTCAGACACGTCATGCGTCTCTCCTGTTCCATGGATCCCTGGCCGCCATTGCATTGCATGTGTTGAGTACCCGAGTCTCACCCGGCATGTGTGTCATGGAAGGACACAAGGTGAGCAGACAGCTGAGCTGACTGAACCAGACTGACTTCACTGGAGCTGGCTGGCTGGGAGGAACAGGGAGACATCACCCATGAGCGACACTGTCCTTTGTGCAGTCCAAATGGTCAGCGTCTACCAAAAGTGCAGGGAGCTGAGTTGAAGAGGGACAGGAGGGGCCTCTGGAGCCCGAACACTTAGGGTTTTACCTCTCTGTTTTCCTGTCTGTAGGGTTGGGATGGAAACTCGAAACCAAACACACGGGCATCCAGTCTATTCCAAATCAGCAACCGCATAGGTCAGCGTAGAGCTGTGTGTTTCTGAGCCTGTCACTCTTTACGGGAGTAGACAGCGGCGTCTTTCTCCTGCGGAGCCGTTGGAGTTGCAGTGCTGGTCTTGCGCTGGGCTGTGCAACGCATGACCTATGAAGGTGCCTCACTGGCACAGTAGTCAAGTGCCCAGCTGTGAATCAGAGGGTTCGCGGTGCGAACGCACAGGTTTCTCCTCAGGAGAGAGCTGTGACAGCCTGCTTCTGTGAAGATTGCCATTTAGAAATCCTGTGGGGCATATCCACCCTGTCCTGTGAGGTCAGTGCAGACTCGAATCACCTTGACAGCACTGCTTGGGTTTGAAGAGGTCAATGCTCGCAGAGTGAAAGCACTTGGTGAAGGCAGCAACTGCTACTGTTTTCACTGATGACACTATTGCATCAACCTTGACTTATTCCTTGGAAGGCTGGTGGGTCCGACCCTCGTAACAGCCTGTCTATAACCTAAGTTCATCCTTCATACATGGAAACAGGCCAATTTACATGGCACCTCTCACCATAGTCGCTGGATGTGCCTCTCATACATAATTAGACTAATTTCAATTTGGTCGATTTAATTGCTTTTAATTTAATTAATTGAGAATGCAGTACACAAGGTGATTAATTAGGAAATGTTATTAAGGAATGCAGGAGGTGAGTTTCAGTATGTGAGCGTCTAAATATTATTAGGGGCAAGTCCTCCAATGGTCATTTTGCATCGGAGGCCGATGAGACTATGAGGGACAGAGCGTAGAGAATCTGAGTGGAGCGGGCATTTGGTGGGTGCTGTTCAGTGCTGTCAGTAAAGATGCGTACCCTGCGGGGGGGGGGGGGAGAGGCAAAGAGCAGGCAATGAATCAAGTGGCACTCAAGTTGGAACTGTGGCATGGTTGCTGTGAGGCGAGCCAAGCGGTATCCCTCCATGGAGCAGCATGTCTCTGTTTTGCAGGAGAGAAGACAATTGCAGGGCTTCCTCTGCGCTATCACAATGCGCATGGACGACATGGATGTACATATGTGTATATTGTTTGCACATATCTTCATGGGAGAGATAGGAGACTGCCTGCTTCCATAGAGTGACACCTCTGGAACCCCGGGGCACAGCTCTGCTCTGGTCTCTAGGATCCCTCAGGTCAGAGTCAACACACTGGCAGTGAGCTGGATTTGGAATGACGACCATGATGAATAATCTTGGGGTTGCCAGCCCCTACCATTGTGGGGGAAGAAGCTTCCAGCTTGACATCTGGTCCATGAAACTTACCAGTTGCTATAGCCACATGTGAAAGTTGGACATTGAAGAAGGAAAGCCGGAGGAGGATCAATGCATTTGAGTTGTGGTGCTGGAAAAGAGAACTGAAAGTCCCATGGGCTGCGAAAAGGACAAACCAACCTGTCGATCTGTCGTGGAAGGTCAGTACGGCTACCCTGCTCCTGCGAAGCCAGGATGGCAAGACTTTGTGTCACAGCCTTTGGACGTGTTGTCAGGAGAGAGCAGTCCCTGAAGGAGGCCCTGGTGCCGGGTCATGTGGAGGGGCAGAAAAGAGGAGGAAGAACCTCCAAGAGATGGACTCAGGCACAGGGACAGCTGTGAGGCTGGTGCAGGTGCAGGTCCGGGGTGGGGGGGTGGGGGTTCCTTCTGCTGTGTTAGGGTCGCTAGGGTCAGGACCAACTAGATGGCACTTAACAACAGCAACAGCCATTCTTTTGGGGCTAATTTTTTCTTTTTCACATATTATAAGCTTCACTGGTTTCACTTTTCTGAAGGGCTCAGCCTAAGACAACTCTCCATTCTGAGCTAGACTTTCTACCCAGCATGTCTCGTCCCACCTTGTTCTCTTAGAACGGGGATGGGAGGGTGGGAGGGGTGGGTGTAAGAAAAGCCTGAGTAGGGTGAGCTCCTCCCCTCTTAGGCACAAGCAAGGCTGAGGGGGCGGAACTCTCTTGTCTACAGAACTAAACACCCAAAAGGGGTCTTAGGATTTGCCCTTTGGGTAAAGTGACCAGATGCCCTGGGTTCTGCAGTGTTTTAAAAAAAGTCCCGATTTTTGGAAAGAATTCATGACAAGCTAGGGAACAGTGGGAGAAAAGGAAAGGAATATGTCCCCTCTACATCCCCCCCCTCCCCGGGTCAATGGTGTCCCACTTTACCAAGGTTAAAATTTGGTCACTTTACCTTTGGAGCAAATGGAACCAATGGGTGGAAGCCTCAGTAAGACCTTCAGAATAAAAATTATTTTTAAACAGCCTGTGCTGGTCTAAGCCAGAAGGCACACTCACTAATCTCTGAGTCTCACCTCACTGGAAGGGTAGCAGCCAAAGTTGCAAAACGTTGCTCACGTAATCTGCTTTTCTCAGACACCCTCTCCTTCCCCCTCTACTGGCTAACCCCTCTTCAGTCTTCAAGGCTCAGCTCAGGCATCACGTCCTTCATGACAAGCCCTACTTGGGCCTGAACTGGCATCCTCGGGTTCCCACAATGCCTCTGGTTCCCACAATGGCATGCAACATATGCTACCATGGTCAGTTGATGAGCCTGCCTCCTTCATTGCCTGGACTCTCCATCCTCTCTTGGTTGTGGGATGGTCAGTCTAAGACTCAGCAGGACTCAGCACTGTGACCTTGAGAGGAGGCAGCTCTGGGTGGTTTGCATTTTTAGGCCAGATGCCCACACCCTTTCTCCCACAGGGCCCTGCTGCTCTCTCAGCAGGGGCCACAGAGTTTTCTCTGACTAATGAGAGCAGGGTGTACAATGCCAGGGTTAAGCGCGGGCGCTACACCATGTGGCCACTCTAAGTCGGAATGGACCCCAGGGTAGTAGGTTTGGGTTTGGGGGTTTATTTTGGTGGTGACTTGCATGAGAGCCATGCTTCTGAGGTATATGGAGCCTTGGCACCCAGGAGGGGCCTGAGGGCCCGATGGGGAGCTCCAGCAGACATGCCAATCATGCGCATATTGGCACACAGTCAAACAACCACATAACCCTCTTCCTCACCAGGCACACTCCCTCTTAGAATTCTTCAGAGGTCAGGGAGGGGTCAGGGACAAACCATGGCAGCCAGGCCTTGGGCATCTCCTGGACTGATGGGGCTTCTTGGAGCCAGTGTCAAAACCCTCCTCAGAGTCCTGAACCCTGATTTAATGAAGGTGGGGAGCCCTAGCCTGGGGCTTTTAAGGCTGAATTCCATTCCTATTAAGACTGCCTTTGGTCCCAGAAGATTAACTCACAATCACCCCTGTGAAAGCTGATACAAGTGGAAAATGGAGTTAGAAAATTCCACCTTCGCCTTCCCTCACACCTCAGCAGATTAAGGGGAAGGCCTGATGCCGAGTTATGGGGATTTATGAGACTGTGCAGTTGCTGGCTTTTAAATGCTTACTCTTTGGGATGTTGGCAACCTCACTTCCTATAAATCTTTGCTGGTATTTCTTAGCCTCCCCTTGCCAGCACCGTGGAGGCCTGCAACACCTTTTCCGTGCAGTAGCCTGTGAAAATATTGAGGCTGGGCCCAGAAAACACCAGCACCGAGAGGGGAAACTTTGATGTTTGCTAGTTATTTTCAGACAACCCTTGCCAAGTCTTAATTTTTCTAGTTTACAAGTAAGGGATTCTGACCATCTGTGTGCTGTCAACCGATGTTTGTTTGGATGGGGATGTGGGTTTTTTTTTTTTCCTTCCCAATCTACCACTCCTGTTCTTACAAGTAGTTTATTGGACTTCATAAATGTCAGCCTGTGCAGGCATTTTTGTAAGCAGCTTATGATTTAGCATTTAATCAAAATTGAGCAGTCAGTGTCTGTAATCAATCTGAAAACGGCAGAGGCAATGAGATTGACGGCCAGAGTCGGCCTGGGCGGAGAATGCTCCAGCTAGCTCTGCAAGGCCGGTTTTGCACCCAAAGGTGCAGGAGGGACTCAGTCAGCACCTACTGGGTGCTATGCTGTCATTGTCTCTTCTCTGGGGGGAATGTGGCATCTACATACACATATAAATATACTTATAGATACATGTGACTATCTGTAACAAGCCAGAGGCTGAAAAAAGTGAGCTTTTTCTAGCCCTTTGGCGTCCCCAGCCAGCTGTGAGAGAGGCCTTGGCTGGGCTTTTCACAGGTCTGGGATTGGGCAGCTTTGTGCTGATCTTGGCTGGAACAATAGGGGGAAGGCAGGCCCATGCTTCTTGCTTCTCCAACCCCAGCAGGCAAGCTCTGGCAAGCTCTCACAGTGCTAAAACCTGTAGCAGCAAACCAACCAGCTGCCTCTAGTTCAGAGGTTCTCAGCCTGGGGGGTCACAGGCCCTTTGGGAGTGGAATGACCCTTTCACAGGGGTCTCCGAAAACACATATTCCGATGGTCTCAGGAACGGACCTCTGTCCTTCTCTAGGCGGGTCCACCCACATAGGAGTCCCCATTTGAAGACTGTTAGCCAGGCTACACCGTACCAAGACAAAATTTCATTTGTCATAAGAAATAAATGTTTCACACTATATAATTATCTGTTGTGCTTGTAATGAATCACTATGCTTTAATGATGTTCAATTTGTAACAATGAGAATACACCCTGCCTATCAGATATTGACCTGACGATTCATAACAATAGTAAAATGACAGTGAAGAAGTAGTAATGAAGCTAATGTTATGGTAGGGGTCTCCACCCCCCCACCCCCAAAGTCTGAAAGGGTTGCAGCAGGCGGGAGGTGGAGCCCCACTGCTCCAGCTGGATCTGACTCATGAACTTCCGTAGCTGGGGGGCCTTCCAGGCATTTCTTTGGAGGTGCCTTCTGGGGGAGTCTTGGACCTCCCAGGTTTCAGTTAGGGCCCCAGCAAGTTAGCCTTTGGTCCCCGGGGGCCCCTGGCGTGGTGATGTACTACTGTCCTTTGGTCTCGGCATGCTCAGTGGACCTCGGGGGTCGTTGCTGGACTCTGCTCCTGGTCTGCCTTCGTCCGGACGGAGGCTCTGCTGAAACCTGCCTGGCAACATGGCCATCCTTGCCGGCCAGTGGAGACTTGCTTGCTGCCATGACCATTGCCCCACCAGTGCTCCTACACATATCCGAGTCCTTTATTAAGCCAGAGGGCACAGCTTTGCTCTTCTGGATTAGAGAGTCCGAGCCCAATGTCTGGCTGATGACCAGGGTCTGTACCCCAGAACCCCCTTTGGGAGAGGCCATTGGGCCTCCTGTCTCTCCCCATGGACCTCGTCCTATATGGAGTTTTTTTGGTCAATTGAATCTGAAGTTTCTCAGACTTGAGATCATAGATTCCAACACTTGAAAAGGCGCACCTTACCTCTGTGTGTCCTGGTTCCTCTAGCGGAGTGCCATGCTGCATAGCCAGTAGGGCATTTCTGACTAGAGGACCAGGAGGTGGCCAGCAGAGCAGGGCAGGGCAGCAGGTACTGCTGGAGTTTCTCTGCCTCAAAGAGAAAATCAGCTTTCTGCGACAACTTTTGGTAACAATTGTCCAAAGGAAAGAAAGTGAAGCTCCTAAGACCACCTGGGTCCCCTAGGACCAGACTCACAAGTCTTCCTTTCTACACGACTGGTCCTGCCCTCTGTTGGCCGGGTCCTCTGTGCCCCGCTAATGCCCCCTGCTCCCCTGGCCTCTCCCAGTCTTCAGTCTCTCTCCTTCTTCCTAGCTTCTCCAGGGGAGCACGGAGTCAGGGAAAGAGCCAGTCTGGCCTAGACTGACTCCACTCGATGACTGCTTGTTGCTGGGCAGGTCATAAATCTCCCTGAGCCTCCGTTTCTTTCTCTGGCAAACAGGAGGCATTAGGTTTAAAATCAGGAAAGTTGTGTGTCAGGGAGCAAATAGGCTACAGTGAGGTGGACATAAACATCATGTAATCATATGCACAGGACCAGGTGGCTACTAAAGGTTGGTGGTTTGAGCCCACCAGAAGCTCTGTAGGATGAAAGACAAGGAGTTGTGAGGCCCCAAAGACCATTGCTGGTAGGTCTTGATGAGAGGGTCACGATGCGGAGCCCACGTACAACAGAGCTCAACGGGGCCGGCCTCGGAAGCTCCCTCACCACGGTTCAGTTGGTGCCCATTATCCTCTCTGTGGTGCCCATCCATGTCTTCTTCCAGGAACTGGTCCCTCCTAATAACATGTGAAAGTGTGTGAAGAAGGCCTCCTCGCTGTCAACTCTAAGGAGCTTTCTGCCTACTTCTGAGGAGTATTTCTTCCAAGACAGATGCTTGGTCCTGCTGGTGGTCATGGCAGGTGTTTTTTGCCAAACCATCGTGCTGAGACACCCGTTCTTCTGCGGTCCCCCTTGCCGGTTGTCTCCCTTGTTATTTGGTGGGTATGAGCTGACTTGAAATCAGGGCACCTTTCCTGATTTTGAACCATTCAATAGCCCCTTGTTTGATTCAAATGATTGCCTCTGGGTCTATGTACAAGTTCCAACTGAGCACAGTTAAGTGCTTGTTATGTAAGCCAATATAGTCTTTGCATAGTCAATCAAACACAAGTAGATATCTTTCTAGTATTTTCTGCTTTCAGCCAAGATCCATGCAACAGAAACAATAACCTTCATTCCACATCCTCATCCAAATCCGGCATGCATTTCTGGCAGCTCCCTGTCAAGACTCTGTTATCACCATTTTTGCATTATCTTTAGTAATACTTGAGAGTGATAGTAATTGTAGTGTCTGATAACTTTCACAGCTTTTTGGGTCTCAAATAGTAATCTCTTGCGATTGGTTCAGGTGACTATTGTCCAAAGTTTGTGGCATAAACCAGTGTGTCTTCAGGGTTGCATCTGTTTGTTCAAACATCTCAACTGCTTTTCTATCATTTCTTGGAATGTGTTTTTGACCAATGCCCTCAGTACAACTCAGAATTTTCCCTCCAATTACATCAGCTACAGAAATGGTTAAATGCTGACTTACTTTTTCTGTTTTGGCACAGTGGCTCTGTATTCATTCCATCTTCTTTTAATACTCCCTGCATCATTCAACATTTGCCCATTCTGCGACTTGAGGCTTGAATTTTTTTCCCTTCAATTCTCACAGCTTGAGCAATGCCAACTATGCTCATCTAGTTTGGGCTTCTAACTCTGGGTCTCTGCACACTTCATTTTAATAATTTATTTTGTCTTCTTCTTAGTTACTCTATTTTCACGAGTTATGTTTCAGTCTCTTTTTGGCATCCATTCTGGTCTGCTCTTTCTTCCTTATCTTTGTTAAAAATAAGTTTTATTGCTATATAACTCACATATCAAGCAATTCAATAGTTCAGCATATCAAGAAGATATGTGCAATCATCACTAAAATCAAACATAGTACATTTTCTTCTTTTTTGTACTCACCGTTGTTAGCTCCCCATTTCCCCACCACTCTCCTCTGTCATAGACCTAAGAAACCATTAACTCAGTTACTGTTTCTATAGATTTTTCTATTCCAGGCTTTATATACAGAGAAACATGCACCAAAAAACAGGGGAAAAAACCAACAATGACAGAATAAGAGAAAAACCACAATTGGAAAGAAAGCAGAAAATATTAACAACTAGAACAAATTTAAAATGGATCAAAGGGGAGATCAAATGATAAGGAGTTACATTTCAACCTAACTACATGTGCCATAATCCACCTTACAATGCACTCTGCCTGAGAGCAAGGCTATTCACATTCCTCGATTGTCGGCAGTGGGGATCCACCAAAGACTTCCTCCACCTGAGGACCCTGCAAATAGATTTTGAGCTTCCATTGTCCTCCATGGTCTTCTGCGAACTGGGTGTTCAGAATTTAAGCTGTGGTAACATATTTGGATATTGGGTTGTTGTTTTCTTTCCAGTCACTGGCTCACACAGGCTTCTTCCATGTGGATTTGGCTGACGCCTCACTTAGATGGCTGCTTGTTTTAAGACAAGCCCTGAAGACCCCAGATGCTATACTATCTGATAGTTTCGTGCTCAACATTAACCCACAACTTGTCTGGCCTTTGGGTATTAGTTTTCAATGCCTCAAATCTGTTTTACGAGCTTCTGTTATCTGATGTTGATCAAACATGCCTGGCACGCAGACTTGGAAACAAAGGGGGAGGATCGGTAGGTTGGAATGCATGACCTTGGGGCCAGAGGGCACAGGATAGAGTTCTACAAGTCCAATCAACTTGTCTTTGGAAATACCTATTTTCAACATGTCAATGTTGACAGATGGAGTTCACAGAAATCAGATATACAAATTTGTAGAAAGAGACCATGGAGGAGCTCAATATTATCTGCCAAAACAAAGCCAGGGACCAACTGTGGAACAGTCCCTTATGTTGTTCCGGACCGTCAAGTCTGTTCCAACCCATGACGACCGCAGGCAAAACAGATCGAAACCCTTGCCTCGGAGGAACACAATGGCCATGCTTCCAAGACAGATCGGTTTGTCCCAGTGGCAGTCCGTGGGACTGTCAGTAGTCTTCTCCAGCACTGCAGTGCAAATGGCTCGGCTCTTCTGCAGCTGCTTGTGTGCCTTGAGTATGTCACACCGCAATGTAGAGACATCTCAAGAGTGGTTTTGACACCATGAAGTTTCAAACTCACGCATGTCTGGTCCATTCTGCCTCACAGCGACTCCACAGAAGAGAGGAGCACTGGCTTTCTAAGACTGTCACTATTTGGGGGGAGTAGATGGCTCCCTCTTTCTTCCAAAGTAGTGGGTAGGTTTGCACAGTTTCAGAGACCCTCGGGGGTAGATCTCAGTCAGATGATCCAGACCGCACACAAACCCCACCCAGGAGAGTGTGTCCTCATGACTGTCCAATGGCATTCTCTTCCCATCCCTTTCCTCTATCTGCCCTCCTCTCTGCTCTCACCCATCTGAATCTTCATAGCACTTTCTGATCCTTTCAATAATTTAACATGGATGGTTTATTAAGCAGAGGTTTCCTGATGGGCTGTTATGAGCTGGCATTAGAACAGATCTTCCCCTGGGGGGCTGTCCTGGACCCTGAAGGAAGAAGGATTGAAAGAGGAGGCAGCCAGACTGTTGTCCTCTTGCCAGGAGAAAGTGGCCAGAGGTTAAATCATGATTCCGTTATCTGCCTGCTCTGGGAATCCTCTTGATAGCTTGGAAGCTCATTTTCTGGAGATAGATGAGTTTCCTGACCCTCCTGTGAGAGTGTTGTGGAATTTATTTTAAAGTCCATGATGCTCCCAGCTCCTTCCTGCTCCCCACCTGGTCAGTGTTCAGGACCTGGGCCAGCTGCCGATCTGGAGGAGGAGGTGAGGAAGATGGCCCACTGGTGGGTCTGCGGTACTGCAGCTGCTTCCCGAGTCTCTTCCCCAGCACTGGTCACATTGCAGAGTCCAGATTCATGCTTTTGCATCTGAATGAGCAGGTCCTCTCCAAGACATCTCTGTGATAACAAGAAATGCCCTCAGTTGGGGAGTTGGTGTCACCAGAGGTTGGGAGGGCAAGCGGAGGGAGCTCTGGGTGAAGAGTGGAGATGCTTGGGGCTAGCCTTGGTGGGCTCGTGGTTAAACACCGGCCTGCGATCCATGAAGGCAGCAGTGTGAAATCAGCAGCCACTCCAGGGGTGAAAGATGGGGCTGTCTCTTCTCATGAAGACTTGCAGTCTCGGAAATCCACAGGTGCAGGTCTACCCTGTCCTATGGGGTTGCAATGAGTCATCAGCAACTTGATGGAAGTGTTGTCTTTTGTTTGTTCTAGTTTGAGAGTCCTGGTGCTAGGACCCCGGGGGCACAAGCAGTGTACAGTCATAAGACTGGATGTTTAAAATGACCCGGCAGCACCCTGGCAACCTACATTACCAAGAATCAGAATCTACTCAACAGCACAGTGTTTGTCTTCAGTGGCTGGCTCTCATCCCCGAAACACTGCCAGGGCCCCTCCCCCCAGGGATCTGTGAACCCCAGAGGGTCACCTGATCCAGGTTTCTGTCTCCAAGAAGGAACGGGCCACAGTGACGACAGCCACACACACTCAGTGTGGGTCCTTATAGACAGGCAAAAAGGACGCGGGACACCAAAATTGAGATCAGGAAGTTGAGAGACATGCCCACATCCACCCAGCTGACCACTGGTAACCGTGAGAACAGATTCTGGTGCCCCAGTCCTGGCCCCTTGCACGTCACAGAACATAAGCCACAACAAAGCACAAGCAGTCTTACCTGCTGCTGCTTCTGACAGCCTGGTGCAGTGCTGGCCACCGTGTGCTGCTCTCTGGAAACCCTGTGTTCTGCCAACCAAACACCACCCCCAGCCCATCTGGGTGGCCAAGATACTGTGATGGCTACAACCTGGCCCCTCGTATGAGCCCTCTTGGGTGAGTAGAGAGGAAAATCTGAAATGTGCTTGGCAGTGATCTGCTTGGCTTTGAGCAAGATCTTAAGCTGACAAGGCGACTCCTGATCATTTCAAGATGAAGAGGTCAGATAAGGGACATGGGCAATGGCTGCCCCCAGTGGGACTGATGGACCTGGCTTTGTCAGCCTAGATGGGAATGCCTGGTGGCATATGACAAGGGACTCTGTGTTTGACCACATAGTGTCCAGCACTTTCATTCCTGGCTGGAATGGAATGGCAGCAGGAGGGAGAGAACTGCCATTTACTAAGAATCGGGAGCCACCACAAGTAGTTTACCTACATTATGTCATTAAAACCTCACAGCACGGGGGTGAGAAAAGCTACCTTACCTCTTTACAGACCAGGAAATGAAGACCTCAAGAGGGCAAGTGACTTGTTCAGGATGACAAGATTTGGAACCCAGGTGGATCTGACTTTAAAGATTGGGGCACTGGTTGACCCTTGGCACCAACCCTTATCACAGAGGGGCATGGGGGAAGGATGAACAACACAGAGAAGGTGGGAGGCAAGATCCCCAAAGGCCTCCCCATGGCTGATGGTACCCTTGGGCCAACATAAATGTGCACAAAGATGGCAGGTGATAAGGACTTTTGCTTACACTGCGGCTCAGAACACCCGCCGGCACATACAGGATGTGGGGTGCCTGGGCCACAGCACAAGTGAGTGCTCAGGCGACAGGAAGCTGCATATGAGTCAACAGTGGGATGTGACGGCCACAGAAGCTCATGTCACCGGAACACCAGGGACGATGGAGCCCTGAGCAGAGGGAAGAAGGAGGTGTTCCCTAGTCGGGCACTGGGAACCTTGGCGGATGAGGGCCACTGCCAATGGGCCAGGCTTGCAGAAGGCAGCTGGGGTGGGAGGGGGCTCCTCCTTGCTACTCCACGCCCCCCCCCACCCCTTTCCTCTTCCTCTGGTGTCTCCTCAGAAGAATCATGTAGTTGTGAGCAGTCCTAGGCACGTCTGAATCCCTGTGCATTTGCCTTCCCTGTTTGGGAATAGCTCCCTCCTTTTGTTAATGTCACTTGAGTCAATGTGGAGATTCCTGGTGGCCCTGGTGATAAATATATGTATATGCATGCATATGTGTGTATGTGTGAATATATTTTAAGAAAGCAAAACTCAGAAGATGAGATTTTCAGTCTGCCTGCACATCTCTGTTAAAGAAATGGAAAAGGACCCCTCTCCCCCTTTTTACTTCTCCCTCAAGGGGTCCTGATGTAGAACTTTCCAGAATCTCCCACACTACAAGAGTGCCCTGAGCTCCGGTGTCCAGTCAGCAGGACATGTCACTGTTTTTGGTCCTTCTCCAGCTCTGCTGTGTAGACGGACTCTCCAGTGCTGCCTTTCTGCACCCTTCTTCTCCCCTTCTTCTTCCTCCTTCTCTTTTATCAGCTTCAGAGCCAGAGTTCAGGAGCCAGTTTAGCTCTCCTGCCCACGCCCTCCAACCTCACAGAGAGGCTCGGTAAGATGGTCTAGGCTGACCTCTTCTCTGAGAACTGGGAAGGAGAAGTGGAGGCAAGGATACATTGTTGGTGGGTGTGATGGGCAACATGGTAATGGCATCAGTGGGGGGGGGGAGCATGGGGAGCCTGTGTGCCGAGTATTAATCCATGGGCATCATGCGCGGAAGAGGCCTGGCAAACTCAGCCACAGATTGCTTGTGCAGCATCAGGGAGGACCTGGCAGGAGATCCCTTCTCAGACAAGCACGTGTCAGGGATGGGCAGGAGGCAGAGAAAAGTCTTCATCTGAAGAGCCGGTTAACCATGCCCAGCTGAGCTCTCAGTTTGGCAGCGCCGACTCTCATTCCCAGAATGCTTCAGATTTTGCTGCTACCCAAAGCGCTCTCAGTTGAAGGCAGAGCCTGAGAGTGACGGCATCCACCACGGAGTCCATCTGTGTCGCTAACTTTCCCAGCCTCCTTTGCAGCTAGGTTGGAAGGTTAAGGGGGCTATGAGCCAGTGTGCCTCCTCCTTCTTTCTTCCTCGGAAGCAGCGACTTTGAGGGGGACATGTTCCAGGTGGCACACAAGAGAGGCAGAGCCTATAGACTCCATTCCTCCTCCGTGAGCAAGAAGCAGACTTGTATTCAGCCTCTGCGACTTTGGGTGTGGTGACAGCCTCACAGCACGGCCCATCCCGGTATCAGAATGTCGAAATCACTGCTAGTCGTGACTTCCCCCACGGGGTGCAGCAGAAAGCCAGCTCCAGAGCCACTCATTCCAGAGCAGTTGGGGCAGCCAATTGATGCTCCCTCACTGCCACCAGCCGGCACAGGTGGCACTTCTGTTTGGTGACACCTCACCTGGGTTCCTCCATTGCCACCAACTCCATCAGCCTCCAGTCTGCACTGTCAAGTGCACAGGATGAGAGGTTTGCTAAGAGCACCTCCTGTGTCTGCCAGGGAGGGTCGGTTAGAAGAAGGGCATTTCAAGAGCCTTGAGACAGACCAGAATCGCCAGAACAATCACCCACAACAATGCACCCGACTCTTCATGGTGCGAGGACTCCTCTCCTGACCTCCTGAGAGACAATGAGCTTTTCATCATCATATCCCGCAAAACCAGACCAGACTCACCGTCATCGACTCAATGTTGACTCACAGCCAACCCCCGAGGCTCTAACTGTTTACAGGAATAGAGAGCTCGGTCTTCCTCCCAGAGGTGTGCTGGTCCTGAACCGGCGGCCATGCAGAGCCTCAGCTCAGAAGCACTGCACCACCAGGCCTCCTATTAGAGCAACTTCTCAAGGTGGGGGTGGCAAGAACATTTCCTTTTTGTAGATGGATAGGAAAGTGTTCAGTGACTTTCCCTAGGTCATCAATCCTGAAAGGGATATCCAAGAACCTTTGATTCCAAGAGCTCGAATAAGATAGGGAATCTTCTCCCAGAGCTGGCAGTTGGGGCTGAAATCAATTTATATTTTCCTGGGGCCCTGAGTAACTTCTACTTTCTTGGTGTGAGATTGTGTGTGTGTGTGTGTGTGTGTATGTGTGTCAGAGAGAGAGAGAGGGAGGGAGGGAGGGAGGAAGGGGGAGAGAGAGAGAGAGAGAGAGAGAGAGAGAGAGAGAGAGAGAGAGTTGAGTGAGGAGAAGATGGCGTCCTTGAAAAAAAAGAAGAATGATTTTTCTGGGAAAAGCAGTAACTGGAGAGACAGAGTCCTCGAGTGCATGGTTGGCTTTCCACTTGACATTTCCTCTCCCTTGAACCTCGGTTTCCTCCATTTACAATATGAGAGAAACCACTGATGTGATTTTCCTGGAAGTATTTCTGTGTGGACCCAAAAAGAGAAAAGGCTTTGTGAAAAGGTTTTGAAAACCCTATTCAAGCTAAGGTTCTTGTTTCCATTAGGAATGCATTCGACTGCAAGTAGCAAAACCCCTTAGCCAAAACCATCAACTGAGAAGGTATAGAAGTCCAGGACACAAGGTGACTGTATTATTTTATTGGGGTCACAGCCTCTTCCCATTGTTTTCTGTTCATGTAGAAGATACACACAGCACCTCAAAGCCTTCTTTTCAAGTTCCAAGCAAGAAGAACAGGAGGAGGAGGAGGCAGATATTGTTCTTACACTAGAAGTGAGATTTGAATAAACTCAAAGTTTGAGTGGCCAAGAAGGGTTATGATTGGTACTGGCTGGGGGTGGGTGGTTGACAGCTGGCAGTGTGTGCCCCAGTTATGTAACTCAGATGGGGCCTGCATTCACAGGGACCTTCTGAATGCTGTTTCTGGATTTGCATGAGAGCCCGTTGAGTTGTCTCATTCTCAGACGACGAATCTAGATGCACAGTCTGCTCTGGTTGCATGGGGGATCAGAGGTAGAGTGAGGATGAGGATGAGGGTCCCTGTGTGCGGGGGCAGGTCTGGAAGGCCTCTCCACCCCTCACCCCTCCTTAGCCCTGCCCACTCCGTCCCTCTCTGGCGGGCTCAGGCTGGGGGCACTCAGGAAGAGCTGCTGCATCCTGTAGTCTCCACCCGAAGACAAGACGGCTAACCACAGACTTCCTCCTGACTCCTGGCAACAGGGAGAGAAGATAACCGCAGCAGCTTTCATTGCTGAAAGAGACAAAACGGACTCGTTTGCTTAATCAGCCCAGACGGAGGAGCTGGCTTTCTGGGAGGAACTGTGAACGTCTCCAGTCCAAGGAGTCTTGGTTGGGCAGCCAAATGGCCCGGCTCTACAGTGAGCTCATCTCTGCGTATGTGTAGACAACACCAAGGCCCTGTGCTCGGGGAGCAGATGCGATAAGCCAAGGGCTCAGTGGACGGAGGGGCAGCGGTCCTACCATCCCAACCCACATGACTGGGCAACATGGGACTCATGGGACCTGGGACTGCCCCCTTACTGTCCCCACAAGTAACACCAACCCCCGCCCCCAACATCTTCAGACCTCGTTAATCATTCCTGTTCTGAGAGATCCGTGAGTGTGTTTCTCTCTTTCTCTCTCTCTCGCTTTCTAACTTATTAGTTTCAGCTATTTATTACTTTCCATTTGGCTCTTCTTTTTTTTTTTTTTTTGCTTGGTTTTCAAGTTTCAACGTTGCGTGTGCACTGCTGTGATCTTCTCGTCTGTCTTTCTGAATAATGAAGGCAGTTCAGGCTGTACATTTTCCAGAGTTGACTTTTCTCCTGACCCCGTAGCTTCTGGACAGAAGAGATTTCTCTCTTTTCATCTGTTTCTAGGGGTTTTGTTTTGTTTTGCTTTTCAGTATCTAGGTTGTCTTTGCTCCATGGGTTAGCCAGATGTGTACATTCCCTTCCAAGTAGTTCACAACCTTTCAGCCACCTTATTATCCTCGCTTTTATCTTCAGTGTTTGGATGGAAAGAGCATGTAGCCTGTAAAAATCTCTGATGTATTTTTGTCCAAGCATATGATCAAACTTCACATTAAAAAAAAGATAGCCATTGAAAACCCAATGGGACACACAATGGATGGATGAATGGACTGTGATAGGAGTTGTACGAACCCCTAATAAAAATGATTTTTAAAAAGAAAGAAAAAAGGAAACCCAATGAAGCCTAATTTTACACATGGGGCTGCCATGCGTCTGAATCAATTCAACACCGTGGGGTGGATGGGCTGGCTATTTGGTTGACTGCTTGGCTGGCTGGCTGGCTGGTTGCTTGCTTGCTTGGTTGGCTCTCTGGTTTGTTCATGCTTTTAAAGAAGAAGTAGGAGCTCTGGCCTTCCCTGATGTAGATCTTGGAGAAGAAAATACCAAACAACAGCCACAACAAAAAACTTTACAAATGTTCTCTGGGGAGAGACAAGTCGAGTGGGTCAGATTAACACAGAAGGTAATGGAATTTTAATTTTTTTTTTCTAGTGATAAAATGCCCATGTTGAATTTTTGCTTCCACCCCTTTCCAGATATCTGTTTTATCTCTTTGCAGCTGAATGCCACAGGACAAAATACAGAACTTTCCTGCCGTCCATTTTCCATGGTTATAACGGGGAACACTGACAGTACCCATCTCCTGGCTGGATTGAAACTCACGGCCATGGAGTCATGTTGCTGAGTCACGGCAACACTAGAGGACAGGCAGGACTGCCCCTGAGGGCTCCAAGGCTGCAGCTTTGACTTTTCATGGGAGGAGAAAGTTTTTTCTTTCTCTCACAGAGTGGCTAGTGATTTTGAACTGCTGGCCTTGGGGATAGCAGCCCCATACCAGAGCTCCTGGCATTAATTTGAAGATGATAAAACTGTCTAGAAGAGCGCCTGCCGGGCACAGAGTAGGAGTATTGTTACTTTTGTGTTTCCTTTGCCATCATTGCAGACTGTCTGCATCCTCTCCAACCCAGACTGGGCGCGCTGGTTACTACAGACACTGGAAGAAAAGGAGAAGCAGCTGGTCCCATTCAAGTCACACCGTGCCACCATCCCCCACCCACTGGCCATCACAGTAAGGGAGACAACTCAAACTCAACTGGACAACTTGCCCAAAGAAACACAGCAAGTTCCTGCCTCAGGCCCACACCTTCAGAATACAGTCCTCTCCCCGGTGCCACTCAAGTTTCTCCCTTGAAAGAAGAGACCCTGGCCGGAGGTTGGCCTCTGGGATGTAAGGAGGGCTAGATGCTCTGGTGCAGCGGCCACCCCTGAGTTCTGTCTTGTTAGGCTCTGCTCTTCTTCAAGCAGGATGATGTTGAGGTCAGTAAACCCTAGAGAAGCAGTAGAGAGATGCTTGCCCAAAGAACAGCTAGATACTTTGGGCCTTGCTGGTTCTGTTGCTTATGATGGACAGGCAGGAGAAGAGCTGAATTTGGTTTGAGAGGGGTGGGAGGTAGGGAGTCTTCTTAGACAGCCTGCCAGTGGTCTGTACCCCTCTGGACTATAAATAAGCCTTTACTCCCCTCTGCCTTGCTCACCCAGCCCTGGGCGTGACCCTTGCAAAGGCAGGTCTTTCCAGGGACCCTGATCCTTGAGTCACGGCTGACCAGGGTGTTGGGCAGGGTGGGTCTGCTCCAGGAACCCCCAGGAAGGGGACGGGCAGCCTGCACAGCAGTGCAGAGGCCTCGGTGAGAATTAAGGCAGCCTGGCTCTGGTGCTCAGCTCTGCAGGCCAGCCAACACCTGAGAGGGGCTGGCATTGAGCCCTGGAGCAGCCGGGGTGCTCGGGTCCTTGGGAAGCTTGGAAACTTTTCTATGGTAGGAGCCCGGGAAGGGGAGGGCATCGCAGGACCGAATTACAAGGTGAAGAGAGGCTGAGCTATCTGATTCAGGCCATTGATCTTGGGAGTCAGTGACTATTTCTGGGCCAAGGACTCCCTGTGTCCTGAAGCCTCACGTAACCAAGCTGCCTGACCTATGAGTGGACGCGGATGCTGGTAACAGATCCAGGGGCCCAGGATCCAAGCAAGCACGGGGGATTGTATCTGGGTTGCAGGCTCTGACCTCAGACAGGGGCATGTGCAGGAGGGCAGGCTGCCGCCAGTAAGCCTGGGATTAGAGGTACTTTCTTGCCGCTCTTCCCGCAATTTTTAATCTATTTTAATTTTATAGCTCCTTGTGATGATTATGAAAATTCGGTAAGTCAATACATGCAAAAGAACTTTGCAAATACCAGCACACACGTGGAAGAGAAATGTGGTGTGGACAATGTGGATAGAGAGTGCTACTAATCCCTTACCATGCTCCCAGGCTTTGTGAGTTAAAGCTTTCAGGGTAATCAAATGGGTTCTCTGTTACTTTCGCCCCTGTGGGGCTACTGGGCCTTTCACTGCCTCGTGAACCCCTCCTGCTGCATCGACCCCTGCTTCCTTCCAGCATGCTGTGCTCTGTCACCTGTGACCAGCCGGACCACTGCGGCAGGAGAAAATGGACTTGCCCTACTCACAGGGCAGCCAGGGGCACCCCCAAGGGGCCCTGGTGCCTAACTGAAAGGGGCTGGTTATGAACCCGCTCTGCAGTAAAAAGTTGTGACCATTGACTTCCCCAAAGATTCCAGCCTTGGGGACCCATGGGCCAGTTTTACTCTGTCCTGGAGAGTCCATATGCATTGGAATTCATGGGATGGCAGAGAGGAGTGTGTGTGTGTGTGTGTGTGTGTGTGTGTGTGTGTGTGTGACACACAGGCCCAATAGTCATAACGCATGGAGTCAGGAGGAAACTTCTAGGCACGTGAGGGTCCTGAAAAGCTTCAGGTAGGAGGGCATCCTCAGGGCGGCTCTTTGGAGCTGCAGAGAAACAAACCAATAAGCAAGGAGTCTGGACAGAAGGAGCAGGGCCTAAAGTGGAGAACTGGTGTAAGAGTGCCCAGCCACGGGAGGGGATCAACCAACAGCCCGAGCCTGAATCCCAAGTCCTGACCGATTGCCTGGTCCAGACTTGAGACCCTGTTGGAGTTGCACTTGAGCGGGCGCACACACACAGATAAACCAGTTAGTGGCCCTAAATGGAACCTGTATGCTGACATCCAATCAACATGGTGCCACCATGGAGCCAGGCCAAGGCTGAGTTTACCTCTCAGGTCGGGACTAGCAGGAACTGGACGCAGAGCCCCCTAGCTTCTCATGCAGGACTTGGCACAGCCCTGGAGCCACTCACGAGTCCCCTCCCTGAGCCTTGTCATCTCGGAAACAGCACCCCGTGGCGCAGACATCCTCCTGGGCATCTAGGCCCACGGCAGTACCAGGTGGTATGTTCAAGATGGATTGGGCAGTGGGTAGCAGCCAGGGAGCGCTGTACGTGGCATTGAGGAGACACAGAAGCTGCGTTATGACCAAGGCCCTCCCAGGACCTAGAGTGCAGTGGAAAGACAAAAATACAGTCACTTCTACAGCCTGGTTTGAGTTTTGATCGGCTAAGTGAGGCAGGAATGTGGCGGAGTGTTTGCGCAGCCTGGGAGCATTGGAGAAGTCTTCCTGGAAGTAGGAGAGCAGACCTGGGGTTCTTTCCGGAAGGTGAGCGCAGTCTGCAAGGCAGGGGAGAAAGTTCCATCGGAGGGAACAGAATAGAGGAAGGCATGGAGGGGGAAGCTCCAGCTAGAGCACACATGGAATCTGAGGCAGGGGAGTGGGACAGAGAAATCTTGAAAACGGGACCTTTCCCGTAGGGAATTAGACCATTTGGAATTCCCAGCAGGAGAGAACTGTCTGACTCTCTCTCCAGTAGGGTCATCGGGAGTGGACCGGGGAAAGGCAGCATCCAGGGCTCCTCGTGACAGCAAACCAGTAAACAGCAAGCCAGAGCCCAAAGGCAGAGCACTGTCGAAGGTTCCAGGGCCCACTCTCCCCAGGGGCCCGAGGACAACAAGCAGGCTTCTCTGGAGGAGCTGGGACATCAGGCCAGGTGTTCCAGCTGGGACTTTTCTAGCTGGGACTGCTTTGAGGCGTGGGAAGGACGGGCAGGCTCTCACAAAGGCCTGGTGAGAAACATGGAGCCCTGCCGCGGAGGAGCCAGCACCAGAACCGCAAAGTCCTGCCCGGGGCTGTTCCTCTTCCTCCAGCACCCCTGCCTGCGGCCTTCTCTCTGCTGCCTCGCTCTGCGGCCCTCAGAGGCGGGTGGAGCCTCTGGGTCTTGGCCCTCGTCTCCCAGGAGTTCCACCCCCTCTGCTCCAATTAGCCTCATGGTCAGGAACTCAGTGGTCTCTCTGGTGCCCTGGCTCCAGCCCTAACCCTGGGGGCATTTGGGGGAGTTCTGAGAAGGGGCACTGAGCCGAGCCTGAAAGGGGTCCCTTCCTACACCAATTCTTCCTCCGAGGGGGTAGGGTCCACTGGAGGGGGTTTGAGTGGGTGATTCTTAGTTCCTAGCCATTCTCCCTGCTATGGCGTCCCCAGGGGCATGTCGGACAGGCTGGAATCTCCCTCAGCGGGTTTCTGAGGCTAACCCTTGATGGACAGGAGACTCTCCTCTGTGTCCTCGGAGCAGCTGGCTGTTACCCGCTGGGGACCTCACTCAAGCCACTGCACCTCCTAGGGCGTCTGAGAGATGCTGGCGGGGGGGGGGGGTGCCCTCGAGCAGCCACCCTGTGTCCAACAGAGCAGAACACTGCCCGCTCCTGCCCCACTCTCGCCCATCGTGGCCGTCAGGGTGTGGGGATGGACTTTACCAAGCAGGACGTCCTTCTCCAGGGACTGTTCTCGCCTGACCACACGTCCAAGATGGGTGAGATCGAGTCTCACCGTCCTTGCTTCTAAGGAGCACTCTGATGGTATTTCTCTCAAGACGATGTGTCTGTCCTGTTGGCAGAGGGTCAGAACCACAGAATCCCCTTCTCCTCTTTGGGAAAGGAGAGAGAGATGAGGCAAGTGAACCCAGACAGGTGCAGAGAGGCAGGGACACCCCACGTGTCCTGTTAGGGAAGAGGGAAGAACAGGTCGGAGAGGAGTGTGCATCAGGAGTGTCGAGGCGGCAGGGAGGGCAGGGTGGCCCGGGGAAGAATGCTTGCCCTTTCTGCAGGGACGTGGGTCTCATGCACAGTCAGTCACCTGTCTGTCTGTGGAGGCTGGGGTGTTACTGTGATACCAGCAGTCCGTGGAGCGCCCACACTGGCTTAGTAGTTATGCTCTGGCCATCAAGCTGCAGAGTCAGCAGTTCAAAACCACCAGTCCCCCACTGCCCTGGGGAAAAGACAGGGCTGCTTGGTACTCTTGTAAAGATTGCTATTTCAGAAACTCACAGGGGCAGTTCTACCCCATCCTATAGTTAGGGTCACTATGAGTTGGCATCCCCATGATGGCAGGGTTTGTTTTTTTGTCCTGACTAAAATAGACTAGCTGGTTGAGAAGCAACAAAGCCCACATGGGAGAAGCACACCAGCCTGTGTCATCATGAGATGTCGAAGGGATCAGGTATCAGGCATCAAAGAACTAAAAATGTTACCATTGTGAATGAGGGGGGAGTATGGAGTGGGGACCCAAATCCTCTCTGTAGGCAACTGGACATCCCCTTACAGGAGGGTCTCAGGGAGAAGATGAGCCAGTCAGGGTGCAGTGTAGCAATGATGAAACATACAACTTTCCTCTAGTTCTTCAATGATTCCTTCCCCCAGCCCCCACTATCATGATCCCAAATTCTACCTTACATAGGGGTGATACCAGGAGGGTGGAAGGAAGGTGGGGGGAGGAAGGGGGAACCGATTACAATGATCTACATATCACCCCCTCCCTGGGGGACAGACAACAGAAAAGTGGGTGAAGGGAGCCATCGGACAGTGTAAGACATGACAAAATAATAATAATTAATAAATTATCAAGGGCTCGTGAGGGAGTGGGGAGGGAGGGGGAAAATGAGGAACTGATACCAAGGGCTCAAATAGAAATGGAATGTTTTGAGAATGATGATGGCAACAAATGTACAAATGTGCTTGACACAGTGTATGTCTGTGTGGATGGTGATAATAGCTGTACGAGCCTGAAAAAATGATTAAAAAAATAGACTAGCTAGAAAGGCTTGGTGATTTACCTCTGAAAACCAGCCCATGAAAGCCCTCTGGATTAGCGACCCCATCACATTGCTGATGGTTCTCTGTGATTCAGGGCGCACTTGGACAGCAAGGAGGGCGGGCAGGACTTTGGAAGCTTGGACAGGGCCAGGGAAACAGACTGGAGGCCAGAGCGGAGGCTGTAGCTCTGCAGTGGAAGCAGCAGGTCCCCGGACGCTCACAGGCAAGGTGCCAGAGACCTGGGGCTGTGGAGGGGCCCAAGACCCCAGTGGGGTGCCTGTGGGGTTCCCTTGCTTCTATATCCGCCCCCCCCCTCCGGCATTCCAGAGCACCAGCTGGAGGGCCCAGGGGCTCTGTGGTTGTTTTCCCTTTCTCTCTTTGCATGCCGCCAGAGTCTGGCTTCCTGGGGCTCGCATCAGCCCCAGAGGCCCTGTAATCATTTTCATATAGATCGGTTTCCCTGAATAGCAGAGGGGGCCAGCTAAAGCTGCTGGAACAGAAAACAGCCTGCTGCAGGGGCTGGATTTTGCTCCCATTCCTTCTTCAGCAGCCTGACTACTGGGAGAGAGAGTGAATCATCGAGGCCGGCACGCAGTACCCCCCTCCCACCGCCCACCCCCAGCTCCTGCCACCCTGGCCCTGCTCTACACCGCTGTTTGTCAGGCTCCATCGCAGGCAGGCAGATCTGTTTGTCCTGCACAGCCTCCGTTTGCTCTCCTGTGAAATGGGGGTGATTCATGGCAGCACCTACCTCAGAGGGGAACTGGGGGGCTGAGGGTTGAAGAAAATGCCGGAGAAGCACACTCGGCATGGTGTCTGGCTGGCTCCATTCCTACTGCTACCTGTGTCAAAAGAAGCGTGACTGCGTTGTAACCAGAAAGGTTGGCCGTTCAAACCCACCAACCACTCCCCAGGAGAAAGACGAGGCTTCACCTAAAGATGAGGAGATGAGTCAGCCAGGGTGCAATAGCACCAAAGAAACATACAACTTTCCTCTGGTTCTTTAATGATCACCCCCATCCCCGCCACTTATCATGACTCCAATTCTACCTTACAAATCTGCCTCAACCACAGCATATACCCAGGTACAGATAAGAGCTGGAAACACAGGGCATCCAGGACAGATAAACCCCTCAGGACCAATAATGAGACTAGCTATGCCAGGAGGGGCAGGGGAAAGTGGGGGAGAAAGGGGAAACCAACCACAATGATCTACCCATACTTATAACCCTATAACCAGGGGGACAGACAACAAAAAAAATTGGGTGAAGGGAGACACCGGTTAGTGTAAGACATGACAAAATAATATTTTATAAATTATCAAGGTTTCATGAGGGAGGGAGGGGGAAAATGAGAACCTGATACCAAGTCCAAGTAGAAAGTCAGTATTTTGAGAATGATGATGACGACAAATGTACAAATGTGCTTGACACAACGGATGGATTGTGATAAGAGGTGTGTGAGCCCCCAATAAAATGAATTTTAAATTCATGGCGCATGGCTTCCCATACAAGTTTTCAGTCTCAGAAGGAGTCCGAGTCCCTCCACGGCTGCAGGTTCGGGTCCCTGATCTCGAGTACACGTTAAAGCCTCACCTCGCTCCCCTGGGGCTTATTTGTTGGTTCTTGATGGACAATAGCAGTGCATTCATTCTATGTATGTAGCATGCTGAAGCCCCTGGGTGGTACAAATGCCTTTTGTTTTGAGGGAGAAAAGGCTGCAAATTCAGAGACAGTGTGTAAAGATCCATCTATTAAGTCTCAGACAGCAACAAGTCAAAACAATATCAAAGGTGAATCACATGGGCAAAGGAGACCCTGGGCATGAGACCGCAGGGGTGTCCAAGGAGGCTCAGTCCCAAGGCTGCATTAGGGCACATAGAGAACACAGGGAGCGGTCACCATACCAAGTCCTCAGACTTGCAGGGGGGCTGACCCAAGGCAGGGCGGGATCATGCACTATGCAGGTTAGAAAGGCTGAGGGGTATGACTCATGGCTCTGTGGCGCCTAAGTACCCCAAATTCCATCAAGGGCACTCCCAGGTAAGTCTCAGAGGGTGATGATGTCTTGCCCTCTCACGCATGCTGCCAGAGGACAAAACTTTTTCACAGTGCTGCTCAGCAGTCAGAACGAACTCACCGGAGGCTGAAGCTCTGTGGAGACTCAGAAATATGGGTTTAAAGATGGCACTGTAAACTGAAGGATCTTTGGTGGCATCATGTCCATGTCACCCCAGGGTGGGTCGTTCAAACCCATGACTTTCCCCAGGGAAGAAAGACAGATGCCCTCTCCCCTGAAGGTCCACTCTGGGAGATCCAAAGAGGCAGGGCTGTTCTGCCCGATGGCATCACCCGGGTCAGAGTCAGGCGATGGCAGTGAATTTGGTTTTTTGCCTCTTTCTGCTGCACCCAGAGGCTCCGAGAGCTCAGAAAAGCCTGCCTGTTGTGAAGGTTGGCTCAGGAACTCCGGCAGCTTGCTGGGCTGCCAACTGCAAGGTCTTCAGTTCGGAAACCTAGCTTCTCCTCAGGAGAAAGACTGGGCTTTCTGCTCTTATAAAGAGCAAGAGTCTGGGAAACCCACAGGGCCCGCGCCTTCTGGTCTGTAGGCCACTATGGGTGGGCAGGGAGTTGGGATTAGGTTTCTCCAAAGTCTAGAAAATCATGCCCAAACCATGGCTTTCCGTGGCTGCATGGTCTTCTGTTGTGTGGGTAGGTCTTTTATTCAACCTTGCTGTCGTGTGGTTTCTAAGGTTTTCATTCTCGTAAACAATGCTGCAGTGAACATCTTATATATAGGTCTGCTTCCTGAGACGGGCTCCCCTGAATGTGCTCAAAGCCCATTCAAAGCAAAGTCCTGTCCCCCCAGACTTTCCAAGGATGGCCTTTGAAATGAGAGTGAGGCCGACTTCCCCTCAGAGAAAGGAACATGTGGAACACGTTAACCAAGAGGTAGCGGGGAGGAAGGTAGAAATCGGTTCAAGATGGGTTTGGCTTCGCTCCAGATGTCTGACGTGGGCACATAGAAAGCTCGCCTGTCGCCCTTCTCCCAGAGGAGAGGGCTTTCTCGCTTTCAGGTGGTTCCAGGGCTTTTGATGTTGGGGCTGCAGGAACAACAGTGACAGACACACGGACAGCTCAGGAAGTGAAGCCAGAGCACGCAGGCAAGGCAGGCTCCCCCCCACCCGCCGGCAGGGGGCGCGCGCACCTGCCTCTGCCAGCCACTGGGAACTTCAGCTTCTCTGGAGCAAGCGTCTTCCTTTGTTGCTGTCTTAAAACTTTGAGTTCCATGATAATGCACACTTGTCCTTTTTATTTTTCTTCCTTTCTTCCCACCCCGCTACTTCTCAGACGTGTTCTGGGTTGTCACGGTTTCACGCGTTCATTCCTCCTGGGGAAAGCGGTCTCATGCATCCATCCCTATGGGAGATCTCAAGGCCACATTCAGGTTTGCTAAGACCAAGACCCAGACTCGAATTTGAATTTGTAGTGCTTATTCCACGCACCTCGGGCATATGAAAGCGTTCTCATATGCCCTCATAGGAGCCCTGGTGGTGTCATGGTTACCTGCTGGGCTGCAGTCCCCGTGGTCGGCGGTTGGAAGCCCCTGGCAGCTTTGAGGGAGAAAGACTGGGTTTTCCACTCCTGTCACGAGCTGCCGTCTCAGAAACCCACAGCACTGAATCATTGGCAGCGAGTTTTGTTTATTTTGTCCTAATCTCTCCCTCTCTCGACCTCCCCACCCCCTTTCTCCCTATCTCTCTTTCTTCCTCTCCTCTCTCTCAAATAGGACCAGGGTTACTTTTCTAACTTTACTTTGGAAATACCCTGACTCCAAGTAATTCTTTTGATTGATGGCTGGGCTTGTTTTCTCAGCAATTATCAGAGGTGCTTAGGAATGCTTGCTAAGCAGGGTAGTCTAACCTGCACGTTGTTTTGAGATGCAATGAAATTTTCATGAATGCTAAATGAAAGCATTCATAAGACGGATGTGCTATGTTGTTTTGTAGACATTTCATTATAATTTTATAGTTCTGACTACAACATTTTCCCCTCCTCTCTTGGATCGCAGTTTGACTTTTCAGGTTTCAAAAGCCTCCGCCCCCGTCCTCTCTATCTGGTGGGCTGAAAACAAACACACCCAGAAGCCGCCCTTTCACACATGGAAACAGCGAGATGGGGTGCTGAGGGCATGAAGATTTCAGAAATCAGATATTGTACACTTGGACTTGAATGACCAATAGGAGTTTCCTAAGCAGATACAGAGAGGAAGGACTTACAAACACAACAGAACAGCCCAGTATGCAGAGCTGCTGGCCGCTTCTCTTTGCCCGCAGCGACCTCCCTAACAGTGGGCCTCCTGGAGTTGACCGGTGAATTGTCAGCCTACGACACTGGAGCTGTGCTGCCAGAGATCTGCAAGGGCCGAGTCTGTGGGAGCAGAGGGCCAGGCTTTTCCTTCGAGGCAGAGGGGGGTGGACTCAAATGTCCAGTCATGTGCTTGATGACCACTGCACCCACAGTCCTCTAGGCCTCTTGTTTCCCCAGACAGGCAGGCAGCACCACCATCATAGCGTGGCCTGTGAGGAATGCAGAGTCCCAGGCCTGCCAGACTGCCTGAATCGGGGGGGTCTGTCTTTCAACAAGATTCCAGGTGATTCAGAGGCACGTCAAGGTGGGAGAGGCTGACTCAGAGACAGGCAATTGGTGGGGTGGGGATGAAAGGATGATGGGGTGAAGTACGCGGAGAAAAGGGGCAGTGAGGGGCTGGAAGAGGGCTGGTCAGCCTGGGGGTCTGCAGCATGAACAGCAGTTGCACTCAAGGTTGGCCTGAAACCCCATCTCTGGGGACCTGGAGATTTCGACTATGTCTGGGAGGCACGATGCTTTGGGGCGCAGATGGGCCCACACTGCCTCTTCCCCTGGCCTTCCCTCCAGACAGCATACCTTGCCTGCCAGCCCTCAGCCAGCACACGACCAATTACCTAATAGACTGCAGTCTGTGTGCGTCAATTACCTCCCTGGGTAATTGATCACGTCAGGCTGAGTTAGGGGAAGTACCAGGAAGGGAAGAAGGAGAAGAACATCAATCCTCCAGGGAAGTCACCTGGGCTGAAATCAGCTCACCGGACCTCTGGCTGAGGCCGCTCTTCATTCACACTGGTCCATCTTCTGCTGTTTGCTGACCACGCCCGTCTCTCTGGACCCCTGCGTGGCTGGTCTTTCTTTCGTTTTTGTAAAATCATTTCATTAGGGGCTCATACAAATCTCATGACAGTCCATATTTACATCCATTGTATGTCAAGCACATTTGTACATTGGTTGCCCTCATCATTCTCAAAACACTTACTCTCTGCTTAAGTCTTTGGTATCAGCCCCTTAGTCTTCTCCTCCCTCCCTCCCCACTCCTCCTACCCTCATGAATCCTTGACAATTTATAAATTACTATTATTTGTCATATCTTACACTGTCTGGTGTCTCCCTTCATCTACTTCCTTGTTGTCCATACCCCAGGGAGGAGGTTAAATGCAGAGCCTTATAATCAATTCCCCTTTTCTGCCCTACCTTCCCTCCACCCTCCCAGTATCGCCACTCTCACCCCTGCACCTGAAGGGATCATCTGTCCTGGATTCCCTGTGCTTCCCGTTCCTATCTGTACCATTGAACATCCTCTGGTCTAGCTGTATTTGTAAGGTAGAATTGGGATCACAATAGTGCCAGAGAAAGCACTTAAGAACTAGAGGAAAGTTGTTTGCTCCATCATGGCTACACTGCATCCTGACTGGTTGGTCTCCTCCCAACAACCCCTCTGTAAAGGGATGTCCAGTTACCTACAGATGGGATTTGGGTCCCCAATCTGTACTCCCCCTCATTGACAATGATATAATTTTTAGTTCTTTGATGCCTGATAATTGACCCGTTTGACACCTCATGGTCATACAAGCTGGTGTGCTTCTTCCTTGTGGGCTTTGTTGCTTCTCAGCTAGGAGGCTGCTTGTTTATGTTCAAGCCTTTTAAGACCCCAGACACTACATCTTTTGATAGCCGGGCACATCAGTTTTCTTTACCACATTTGCTTGCGCTGGCTGGTTTCTCTGCGGTGGCGGTGGTGTTAGGTGCTGTGGCATCGCACATTTCACACACAGACACTCCCAGTGACAGAGTAGGGTCCTCCCCTCCCCTAGAACAAAGTATTGCAATAAAAAGCAATTCGCTGACACCAAATCGACATCCATCCATAGCGACCCTACAGGGCAGGGTGGAACTGCCCCTGTGTGCTTCTGAGACAGACTCTTCCAGGTCTTTCTCCTGTGGAGAGGGTAGGGGGTTAGTTAGTAACCCAATTCATAACCACCGCTATGGGCACAGGGCTCCAGAAACCCTTTATACGGAACAAACAAACCTGCAAGTACATAAAAAAATAGTAAAAAAGAGCGATTTTTCTCCTTCCCAACATGATCACTGGAGACAAAGTGGGTGCATAAGCAAATGTGGCAGAGAAAGTAGATGGTGCCCGGCTATCAAGGGATATAGAATCTGGGGCCTTAAAGGCTTGAAGATAAACAAGCAGCGGCCTAGTTTGGACGGACCAAAACCCACATGGAAGAAGCACGGCAGCTAAGAACAAAAAAATCATGTCATTGTGAATGGGGATGAGTGCAGACTGGGGACCCAAAGTCCATCTGTAGGCAAATGGACATCCCCTCATAGAAGACTTGGGGAGGGGACAAGGCAGCCAAAGTGCAGTGTAGTGATGATGAAATATATAATGTCCCTCTAGTTCTTCAATGTTTCCTCTGTGCCCACCCCACCCTCGATCCCGTCATGATTCCAATCTACCTTACAAACCTGACTGGACCGGAGGATGTACACCGGTACAGATAGGAACAGGAAACAGAGAATTCAAGACAGAAGAACCCCTCAGGACCAGTGGAGAGAAGGGCGACAATGGAAAGGTGGAGGGAAGGTGCAGTAGGAAGGGAGAACAGACTGCAAGTATCTACATATGACCTCCTCCCTGGAGGACTAACAGCAGAGAAATAGGTAATGGTGTAAGATATGACATAATAGCAACAATCTGGGCTGAGCCCTGGTGGCATCAGTGGTTGAGTGCGGGACTGCGGCCCGCGGGCTTGCTGGTTCAAATCCAGCGGCAGCTCTCAGGAGTGGCACTGGGTGGCTCCCACAACCATCAGAGGGCAGTGAGGCCCACCAAAAAAAAAAGCAAACAAACAAAAATAATAATCTATAAATTATCAAGGGTTCATGGGGGAGGGAGAGGGAAAATGAGGAGCAGATACCAGGGGCTCAAGTAGAAAACAAGTGTTTTCAGAATGATGAGGGAAACCAATGTCCAAAAATGCTTGAGACAAAGGATGTATGTGTGGATTGTGATAAGAGTTGTATTAGGAGTCCCCAATAAAATGATTTCATTAAAAAAAGAAATTTTTATAAAGAAAGAAAAAGAGCAATTGCTTAGTCACACAGTCTCCAGTCAAGCTATCCAATTAAGGTGCATTTTTGGTGTTGTCCTTGCAAACATAATCCAATTCCCAAATTTCCCCCCTAGAAGTTCATCCTTGGTGCAACATAGTTTACTCCACACACTTCTGCAGGTGCTATGGATTCAAAAGTAAGTCATCAAACTGATTGATGTCCAGGGTTTGCTCTCCCAGTAGCCCTGCCCAAGTCTATGACATGTGGCCATTGCCTGGGAGCACAGACTTGCCCAGATCCAGATGCCCCCAGAACCTCCCTGAATCTAACTGCCATGGAGAGAAGGCAGCAGAACTTGCTGCTTTGGTCAATAAGAGGCCCAGCAGGAACTATACTCTCATCTCAGAACAGATCGGATATTACACAAAAAGAAGGGCTAACCCTTTGAATAGCCCATAGAAGGAAGAGGTTTGGGAACGTTATTGGGAACAACACGCACTGGAACTGCAGCGGCTCTTGTCCCCTCCGTAAGCTTTTGTAGGAAATGACTGTTAATGCACAAACACGTCCTGGACTCTGGCTTCTCTCTGAGTTCCTCAATGTCTGATTCCTCTTGAGGGCTCCCGGTCCCAGCCTTTGTTGTCAGACCTCTTCTTGCTTCTTTGCGCTCCTCCTTCCCCTATTCTGTAGTGCACAGCAGGTGTGTGTGCTCAACGCATCGCCCTGCTCATAAGAGAGACTGCTGTGCTTTTCCCTCCCCCGTTGTCTCAAGTGGATTTGGCCTCTTGTGCTGTAGCTCTTGTCGCTAGGCACCATGGGGTCGGTTCTGATGGATATCAACCAAACAAAACATTGTTCAGTCTTGTGCCAGCCTCACAACCTTTCCTATGTCTGAGTCCATTGTTGCCACCACCATGTCAATCCACCTCCTGAGAATCCTCCTCTTTTTAATGAACCCTCTATTTTGTTGACCAAGCATGAAGTCCTTCTCCAGTCCCTCCTAATGACATGGCCAAAGTACAGGACGTCTCACCATCTAAAAAGCATTCTGGCTGTTGGTCATTCATCTGGTATAGGAAGTCATCTTTTCCAACATGGTACCCCAAAGGCTTTCAGCCAAGATCCATTAGACACCAGCAATGATATTCCTCACCTGCGTCCTTTTCTGAATCCAGTGTAGATTTCTGGCAGTTCCCTGTCAATGTACAACTGCTACTGTGTTTGCATTTTCTTCACCATAATTTTGCTGACATGCGGCATTAATGATATTGTTTGGTAGCTTACTCATCTTGTTGGGTCGGTGTTCTCTGGAATTGAAACAAATAAGACATTCTTCCGGGCTGATCCCCAGTGGCATACTGGTTGTGCGCGGGACTGCGGCCCACTGGGACGGAGGTTCAATTCCAGCAGTGGGGCTGGGCCTCCTACTCCCACCACCAGAGGGCAGTGATGCCCCAAACCAACAAAAAACAAACAAACAAACAAACAAACAAACAAAAAGACATTCTTCCAAGCCAGGTAACTGTCTTATCAATATCTTGGCACAGACGAGTGAGCAACCACAGCATCACATCTGTTTGTTGAAACATTTCAATTGGTTTCCCGTCCACTCCGAGAGCTTTGTTTTCCACCAACACTTTTAGCGCAGCTTGGACTTCTGCTGCCTCCTGAAATGCTTGAACAGTGATCGTTTGTTTTTGGTATAGTGACTTGTATATCCCTTCCGTCTTCTCTTGAAGCTACCTGGTTGATTTGATGCTTTGTCCACAGGATCCTTCGATATTTCAAGTCGAGACTTGACTCTTTTTCACACGATTTGAAAGATGCAAGTTCTTCCCTTCTGGTTTTACTAACTCCAGGCCTTTGCATGTTCATTGCACCATTTGATGCTGTCTTCAAGTCACCCCCACACCCCTGCTCAACTCTTTTACTTCACCACCTCTTCCTTTCCCTTCATCTTCTCGATGTTCTAGAGCACTTCCAGAATCTCTTCTGCATCCACTTTGATCTTTTCGCTCTTTAAAAAAAAATCATGTTATCGGAGGCTCATACACCTCTTATCACAATCCATCCATCCATCCATTGTATGTCAAGCACATGTGCTCATTTATTGCCCTCCTCATTCTCAAAACATTTTCTTTCTATTTAAATCCTTGACATCGGTTCCTCATTCCCCCCTCCCTCCCTGCTTCCCCTTCTCTCATGAATCTTTGATAATCTATAAATTATTATTACTGTCATACCTTACACTGTCCACTGTCTCCCCCACCCACTTCCCCATTATCCATACCCCAGGGAAGATATTATATGTAGATCTTTATAATCGGTTCTCTCTTACTACCCCACCTTCCTTCCACCTTCCCAGTATCACCACTCTCACCATTGGTCCTGAGGGATCATCTGTCCTGGATTCCCTGTGCTTCCCATTCCTGACTGTACCAGTGTACATCCCCTGGTCTAGCTGGATTTGTAGAATTGGGACTGTGATAGTGGGGAGGAGAAAGCATTGAAGAACTAGAGGAAAGCTGTATACTTCATCAGTGTTACACTGCACTCTGACTGGTTCGTCTCCTCCCTGAGACTCCTCTGTGAGGGAAAGTCCGTTACCTACAGATGGGCTTTGAGATCCTAACCTGTACTCCCCATCATTTACAATAATAAATATAATTTTTAGTTCTTTGATGCCTGATACCTGATCAGTTCCATCAGGTAGGATGTCTTTGATGGCATCTCACATTAGTCTTCAATCTGGATTGTAGTCATTAGCATTCAATGCCTCAAATCTGTTCCTGCAATGCTCTCTAAATTCAGGTGGAATGTCCTCAGGACTGCACCTTCCATGTTTTTAGTCACTAGCAAAATCAAACATCTTGGTAGTTTTGACCTTTTCTCTTACTTTAGATCTCTCTAGCTTCTCTGCTTGGACCAATGATTCACTGGAACTTCTCTGGCCAGGTGCTTCCCCTGTCGTAACCTACCTGCTTGAGGCTCCTTTGGGCTTCCATCATTGAGAAATCTGGCCAGGAGTCCATTCTCCTCTTTTTTCTTGCATCCTGTGACCTGGTTCCCTCCCCCACTTGGCAACTGCACCTCCCTCCTCACGGCTGCTTCCTCCTGCTTCTGCTGCAGCCTCTGCCTCTTTCCTTTCCGGACCACCGTGTTTGCTTTGCCAGAATGCACCCACCGAGTCTTTCTTTTTCCCTGTTGCTCTTCTGTGTCTGCTCATCATCCACATCATCTCCCTTCACTGATTCGCTTCTATCATCGCCCCCATCCTCTCCACTTGCTGACATGCCGGTCCTTTCCTCCAAGGTGGAAAAGTCTTTGGAGCCACGTTCTCCCACCTCACGGCCACGTAGGGCAGGCCGACCTGCAGGACCCAGCAGTGACCTAAGTGGCACAACTCTGGGACAAGACCTTCGAGCTGTGGTGGTAGCAGCCGGGGCAAGGAGGGGGTGGGAGGGGGTGTGCCCAACAGCGTTGATGCACATGCCCCTCCTCCCTCTCCACAGGGTTTTCTAAGCTGTGGTCTTTACCACAGTGGGTCAGTAGGTAGTTCTCTCTCAGAGCCATTGGCAGCGTTCACACTGCCAATCTTCTGGTCTGCAGGAAAGCCCTTCACAACTACATCACTAAAACCAAACCACCACACTTACTGCCATCAAGTCAACGTGGACCCATAGCGACACCCCTCTGCGTTTCTGAGACTCTAACTGCTGACTTAGGGGACCAGAAAGCCCGATCTTTCTCTCATAGAGTGGCTGGTAGCTTCGAACTACCAACCTTTGGGATTGCAGCCCAAAGCATAACCACTGCACCACCTGGATTGCATCCCCATGGTCCCTTTAGTTATGAGTGATGAGTCGTCAGAGGAGCTCTAGAATCAGCTGCCTTCTAACCGAGGTGGTCTTCGGCAAACTCCTTCTCTCTGAGCCTTCATTCCACCAACTGTAGAATGGGGAGAGCTGAGTCGGCGGTTTTGAAACATGCCTGGTGTCAGAATGAGCAGCAGTCCTTTCTGAGCTACCTGTTGTGTGGTCACCTCTGCTAGAGGCTGTGAGAGGAGGTCCAAGGCGAGGCCAGGACTCCGTGTGGTAGCAAGCAGCTTGGGTGCTTCTGGCACAGCGAGGCTAGCTCACCCGGGAAGGCCTGGGCTGAAAAGATAAGCCCCCCGGCGCCTGCCCGGCTCTGACCTTTTCAGATCCTCGATCATGCTGATTTTCCCCTGAGCTCTTGCGGTGCACCGGAATGTCTGACAAAAAGCAGACAGAGATGGAAGCTTGCTCTTCTGTTCCCGGTCTTGCCATCACTCCCTCCCCAAGAATAGTCCCGACCTGAGTGTATGTGCTTGGCTGCTAAGCAGAAAGGGTGACTGTGCGAACCCATCAGCCAGTCAACGAGACTGAAGCGTCAGCCCCAATGAGAGTGCGTTCTCGTCAGCATCCTCTTCTCGGCATCTCCGTTGTCTCTCTCATCCTGAACACCCTTGTGCACACCTCTCCTAAATGGTCTCCTGATTTCCATTCTCCCCCCAGGCATCGGCTCGCCTCCACACAGCCAGAAGGATGAATCTTCTGTAGATATAAATCAAACCACGGTGCTAATTTTGACTGGCTTCGTATGCCTAGAATAAAACCCACAGAGGCTTCTGAGGGAAACAAACCTGCAATGTCTTCTCATTCTCTCCACAAAAACCGGCCCTGCCTCCCCTGCTTTATGAGGCCCCACACCAGCCAGCCCCGAAGCTCTCACCTCTGCTCATTCTGTGAGGCTGAGTGCCCTGAGTCCTCCTGACAGGGGCTGTGGGCCTTCCAGGCTCGGCCCCCGAAGGTCGCCAGGCCTTTCTTGCGTTGGTTCGTCTCTTAGCAGAGCAAGGAAACCTTAGTGGCCATCTCCTGAGGTGGACCGTTGTCGTCTAGTCTCCCCTGACATGCGGCGACCCCATGCACAGTGAAAGGAAACATTGCCCTGTCCTGTGACGGTCCCCTTCCCACCCGGGGTTGTTGGGGGCTGGGATGCGGGGATTCACAGGGTTCTCATGGGCTGCTCTTCAAAGAGGACCATCAGACAGCTCCTCCTGGTCTATGTGAGTGTGGATGTGTCACTGCTCCGCATCATGACCACACGCAGGTTCCCACTGTCCGATGGCTGTTGGTGGCAGTGCGTGGAATGGATTGGCTGGGAATCAAACCCAGGGTGCCTGCGTTGAAGGCGAGCTTTCTCCCATTTAGCCACGTGGTCCTCCTCATGGGAGAGGGAGCTTAGGTTTTGAATCATCAAATACCTGGTTGACTCTGCCAAGAAGGTGAACTAAGCTTTCATTGTCCTAAGTCACAGAGGTTTGAGGCAGTTAGCTATGGAAGGGAGAGTAATTGCCCTGGCTGATGGCCGGCTCTAAGTTCTTGACATACGCTGAGATGCTACCGGCCTCTCCCAGCGCCGCAGCGCTGTCTCTCCGCCTTCCCTCGCGTGGCTCCTTCTTAAGCTCTGGGCCTTCGTTTGAAAGGCACTGCCCCACACTTAGCTTATACCTGTGCTCTTGCTGCTGCTTAAAAATAGAACTTTTCACCTTGTATTTTTTAAAATGTGGTTTTCATTGGGTTTCCCCTTACAATGTCAGCTCCCCAGGGCATGGACCAAGTCAGCCCGACGTACCTTTGCACACCCCAGACCGGACAGACTGCTGCCTGACAAGAAGCAGGCACTGACTGCTATTGGCTGCTGGATTAAAGCAAGCGATGAACCAGTTATGGATGATGCTGTTCAATTCAATTAAGATATTTTCTGGGCACCTACTTTGTGCAGGGCTTTGATGCAATTATGAAGCGTGCTCTACTCAGATCTCCATAACACCCTGGTGCGAACTCCCAGTATGATTCCCCCTTACACAGGGGTTTCACACAGCTCAGAGGAAAATCCCATGATCCTTCGGTTCCATCTGTTCCTTGCTTTGAGCCCCCTGGTCTGGGCATCAGGAGGTACAGCTAGCCACCACCACACGGTGCTGCCCAGTGGGCATGGTGTTCTTGAAGGGCAAGTAGCGTTGTTTCCATTTTGCAAACAGGAAAACTGAGACAGGCCTCCAGCCCAAGGCCCTTGGAACTCACTAAACGTCAGGAAGCTTTCTCCCAGGTCCAGAAGAAGGGAAGGGAGAAGAGTGCCGGCTGGCCCTTCTTCTGGTATCTTTCTTCCTGGAGCCCGTGGCCAGCCTCATTAGCAATCCCACGAGAGCATTCTGAGTGTGGGCAGCTATGAAGACCCGCCAGTCCTCCGGAGTCTTGGGAGCTGAGTGAATGGGTTAGGGCAGGTGGGGCGGGGCTCATTTTAAAAGCCGGATCCACTCTCCACCCCTAGGCCTGGGTTTAGGGGGTGCTGTCTTGCACCCAGGGACTACAGTCCAGGCCCCCTTGTCCTCTTGAAGCTTGCTGGACTGGCCACCATGAAGCCGGGGCCCAAATGCCCTGGTTCATCTGGGGAGAGCAGCCGGAGCTGTGGATGGGCGCACACAATCTGTGATTAATTACGGCAGATGAAAGTATGAAGTACTGAAGCCTTTCGCAGGGCCAGGCGAGCCGCAACGCCTCTCGCTCCCCGGGTGCTTGGAGGCTTGCACGGCTCCTCCTGAAACCAGCTGTAAACTTTAATGCCTGCAAGTTCTGCGACTTGGCGGGCTGCGGATTGGCTGGTTCACAGAACCCATGAATTCTCCAGGGTGGGAGCTAATTAGGGTGCGATTTTTCAATTACGGAACATTGAGCAAGCCTCTCCCCGGCACCCCCACCCCCACCCCCCCCTCAACGGATGCACTCCATTTGTCAATTTTCCTTTCTTTTTTAATCATTTGATGATATGACAGCAATTATTTGTCATTTGGAAGAGAACATTGTCACGGAGCTATTGTTTCCCCTCTGAGATCCTGGCTTCTTCCACGGGGACGGTTCCGGGTGATGGATGGCTTCCATTCCCGCGCCCTGCCCCCGCTCCCACCCCAGCTTGGTGTGGCAAACGGAAAACATTAGCGTGTGACGTGGGCCTGCCCTGGTTGAAACGCCATTTGTGTTTTCTTTTTTTAAAAAAAATAAAGCTTGGAAAAGAGCAGGCTCGAGTTTAAAAGAGCTGTCGCCGGCCGCTCCGGGCCCACCCACGTCACCTCGGCTGGGGCCGGGGGACATTTGCTTTGGGAAATGCAGTCATTTCTCCGAGCTAATAAGCCAGCCCCAGAATCAGGAATGCAAAACAGAAATGGAACATTAAAAAGAGAAAGAAGGAAAGAAAGAAGCATGCCACCAGGAATGGAAAACGAAAATGACTTTGTTTAAATGTCATGGTCCTCTCAAAACCCTGTTCTCATATGTATGCAAGTTAATTAAATGGAAAAATGTCAAATTAGTCGCTTAAAATATTAATGGCAGAAATTATCCCAGATTCTAGGACAGGCAGAGTAGAGGAAACCAGCCTCCAGGGGCTTAACCCTTTCTTCGGCTGCTCTTCTCTAGAAAAAGCCCTCCTTTTTATGTCCCAGAAGACATAGGGGCTGGGAAAGGGTCTGACTTTGGGCAGCCACATTTGGCAGTGGGCATGACTTGTAAGCAGGAATTCTCCCTATGACACAGATACCAATGAGGGCCCTCGTTTCCATAACACCCACCTTGCATGTGGAATTTGAGGTCCCTTTTGGTCATTGTCATTGTTCTTACCCAAACATCTCTCACTCAGGGGGACCCCACGTGCACCCAGACAGACAGCTGGGCTGCGGACCCCACCCCCAGAGCGTTTGCCGTGGATGGTTTGGGATATAGGTCACGAGCTTCTTCCTCTGGTGGACTCAGACCTCTCAGCGACCAGGTAGCAGCAAGTGCATTGACTGTGGCCAGACGTCTGATGCGCGGAAGGTGTGATGAAGGAGATGGAAGAAGGTGCTGCAAGCCAAGGCAGATCACGAGACCTGGAATAAAAGGCAAGACTTGGGCACAGAAGGCGGCATTCTTTAGGCCTAACCCCACTTGTCTGTCTGTCATACTGTGATGGCTTGCCTGTAGCTGTGATGCTGGAGGTGATGCCCCCGGCCTATCAAATGCCAGCAGGGGCTGAGCCTCGGTGGCGTAGTCGTTGTGCGCGGGACTGCGGCCCACTGGGATGGAGGTTCGATTCCAGCTCCACGGAGCAAAGGCTGGGCCTCCTACTCCCACCACCTGAGGGCGGTGATGCCCCACCCAAAAAACCACAAAAAATAAAAAAGAAAGACAAATGCCAGCAGGGCCAATCATGATAGATAGCTTTCAGCAGAGCTTCCAGACTAAAACAGACTAGGAAAGAGGCCCCGGCAATCAACTTCTGAAAGAATTGGCCACTGAAAGCCATTGACTAGCATCAGAATATTGCTGAATACAGGGCCAGAAAATGAGTCCCTCCGGTTGGAAGGCACTTACAATACAATGGGAGGAGAGCTGCCTCTTCAAACTAGAGTGGGGAATTAGTAATGTGGAAAATATGATAGATAAGATGCTGGAGATCACATGATTGAGTTTTGTGGGATTAATGGCTTGTTTATTGCAAATATAAACATATATCTATCCCAATGATGTGAATAGTTACTACACACATGGACCTTGTCAGCTGGAATACAAAATGTTTACATCCTTGGAAAGAGGTGATGAAGCAACCAATCCCATCAAAGTGAATAAAGCCAGGGGCCAACTACAGAGCATGCCAGTAAGTGCTCTTATTCTGGCTCAAGTTGAAAAAGCAAACAAAAGCCCAAACTCACTGCCATCAAGTCAATTCCAACTCATAGCAAGCCTGTCGGACAGAGTAGAACTGCCTCTGTGGGTTTCTGAGACTGTACGTCTTTGTGGGAATAAAAGCCTCATCTCTCTCCTGTGGATCTGCTGGTAGTTTTGAACTGCTGATCTTGTGACTTGCAGCTTAACCTGCAATCCAGTGTGCCACCAGGGTTCTTGCTCAAGTTAAAGCGAAAGAAAATTAAAACTAGTCCAGGAGAGTCAAGATATGATCTTGCATATTTCCACCTGATTTTAGCACTATCTCATAAATGTATTTAAAGTTTTCCACATCAATGATTGAAGACCAGACAAGTCACAGAATAACATTAAGGGCATCATCCATAAAAAAAAACCTAAAAGGTCATTCAAAAAACAAGAAAGAAAATACCCAGGTGGACAACTGAAGGAATGATGATGTTGAAGGAAGAAGGACGAGCTAGTGCTACTAAAGGCAAGTCTCCAAGAATTGATAGAATCCAACAGGAATCTTTCAGCATGTGGATGCAGAGCTGGAAAAGCTCACTCATCAATGGCAAGACATTTGTAAGACAGTTAGCTCTCTAACCTACTGGTACCCATTCCAAAAGGCGATTCTAACAGAATGAGGAAATTATCTAACAATAGCATATGAAAGTATTTTTCCCCCTGAAGATCATTAAAAATGGTTGAGCCAGAGATTCAAGCGGGGTTCAATAGGACATGGAAGAAGGCTATCATGGCCACCATTGATGAATCGTGGCTGAAAGCAGAGAGTGTCAGAAACATGTTTACAAGCTTCAGGAAGCAACAAAGGGGGATTGAGGAAATACCTGGTGACTGTGCCAGTGTCTCTGTGCATTTATTGATTATGGAAAGATATTTAACTTTGTGGATCATAACAGATGATGGATCACATTGGGAAGAATGGGAGGCACTTAATTGTGCTATTTGTGGAAGTTGTACACAGACCAAGAGGCAGTCTTTCTAATAGAATGCTCTGTGATTTCAAATCAGGAAAGATGTGTATCGGAGTTATCTCCTTTCACTCTGCTTGTTCAACCCATATGATGAGCAAATAATCTGAGGAGGCGGGCCATATGAGGAAGGACTAGAGGAAGACTCCTTAACAGCTTATAATATGCAGGTGGTACAACCTTGCTTGGAAAACAAGGAGGACTTGCTGATGACGAAAGACTAGCGCCTTCAGGATTGATTACATCGCAACATAAAGAAAGCAAAGATCCTCACAACTGGGCCAAGAAGCAAACAGAGACAACAATGGAAGTTGTCAAAGATTTCATGCCATGGGAACCAGTCAAGAAGTCAACAGATTGCATTGCACTGGGCACATCTGCAGCCAAAGACCTCTGTAGAGTGTTGAGAAGCAAAGATGTCATCTTGAGGGCTTAGTTGTGCATAATCCAAGTCTTGGTGTGCTCAGTTGGCCCATATGCATGGGAAAGCTGGGCAATGAATAAGGAGGATGCGTTGGAATTATGGTGAGGAAACTTGAATGTATCACAGACTTCCAAAAGAACCAAGATCTGTGTTGGAAGAGGTACAGCCAGAATAGTCCTGAGAAGTGAGGATGGTAAGGCCTCGTCTCAAGTACGTTAGCTATCTCCTCTCGAGGGGTGAGGGACCAGTCCCTCGAGAAGGCCATCATTCCTGGTGAAGTAGGTTAATGAAAAAGAAGGCTCCCGGGAGGGGATTGGCACAGTGGCTGCAGGGATGGACCAGAACACAGGAGATATGGTAAAGATGGAGCAGGGCCAGGCAGGGCTCCTTCTGCGAAGCACCAAGTCCCTGTGTATCCATACCCACTGAAGGGCACTTGGCAGCAGCAGCGACAACCCCACCAGGGAGGACAAAGGACTGCAGGCTTCAGCCTCTCTTGGAGAAACCAGCCTGCTAACACTTCGACTTTTACCTGCTGGGATTGATTTTGAACTTCTCATTTCCACAGCTGCAAGAGACTGCTTTTGTATAGTTGTAAGTCACTAAATTTGGAGTAATGACTGTAGCAGGAGGAAAGCATAACTAATCATCAGTTACTGCTAAGTAATAGGCATTTCCAATGGTTTCTTATCTCTGGGCCCAGGGATTGCCCAGGCCACTTCTCCTGCAGAGGCTTGGTGGGGCAGGGGCTGCCCAGTGCTCTTCTCATGGTGATGGCAGAAGTGAGAGAGGAAACTTGCAGGAAACCAGCTCCCCCACGCACATGCCCAAGGCAGGCCTCTGTCCAATCCCTCAGAGTGCTAGCAAACGCGGCTGCAGTGAGTGATATTCCAAACTCACTCCCAGAGGACCCACGGAGCTTGGGCTCAGGTCCAGAACCGAAGGTGGATGCAGGCCTGCGGGATGGTGATAAGGAGGCCCAGAGACCCTCCCCCTGCCTATCCTCCTCGGCAGGGACGCTCCACAGCCAGGGCCCCAACAGCTGGCCACTCTGTGGGAAGGGTGACTTATTTGACACACATAATTAGCCTATTTCCATGTAACACATTTTCACGGAGGCCATTACAGTCTAATAACAGGAAACAATCGGGCCATAAATCCCAGGATCAATAGAAGGGAAAGCAGTGCCTGGGCGCCAGCAGCAGCTGCCGGGTCCACAGGGGCCACAAGAAGGAAAAGCCCTTGATCGAGAAGGAGAAAGGGCAAGACGGTGGGCTCCCTCATTCATCCGCTTACTTCTTACTCTCACTCTCTCTCCTCCACTCACTCACTCATCCATGCATTCACTCACTCTCTCACACACTTCTCCATTCTGTATCTCACTCATCCACTCACTCACTCACCTTCTCACTCTTTCACTCATCTACTCACTCACTCATTCACCCATCCGTTCACTCACTCATCTGCTCACTCACTCATTCACTCATCCACTCACTCACTCATTCACTCATTCACTTCCTCACTCCCTCACTCATCCACTCACTCACTCATTCACACATTTGCTCACTCACTCTCTTTCATCCATTCACTCAATCTCTCATCCACTCATTCACTTATACTCACTCTCTCACTCCTCCACTCATCCACTCACTCATCCAAGCATTCACTCACTCTCACTCACTTGTCTACTCATTCACTTACTCTCACTAACTCTCTCTCTCACTCCTTCACTCATCTACTCATTCGCTCACTCACTCTCATTCCTCCACTCATCTCCTCACGCAGCCACGCATCTCTCATTCATTCATCTACTCATTCACTTATACTCACTCACTTTCTCTCACTCTCCACTTCTCTACTCACTCATTCACTCACTCTCATTCTCGCTCACTCACTCTCTTACTCACTCATCTACTCATTCACTTGCTTACTCTCAATCACTCACTCACACACTAACTCATCCACTTATTCACTCTTACTTTTATTTACTGACTCATCAGCTCACTCACTCACCCTCACTAACTTCATTCTCCTACTTACTGTCTCACTCACTCACTCCTACACTCACTCTTACTCGCTCACTTCACTCTCTTTTTTACTTTCTCACTCACTCACTGACTCTCACACTCACTCACTCACCCACTCTCACTCACTCACTCACTTCCCTGTCTTATTTACTCACTGTCTCACTCACTCACTCACTCACTGTCATGCTCACTCTCACTCTAACTCAAAATCTCACTCATTCACTTGCTCCCTCACTCAGCAAATTCTTATAGGGTGCAAATGAGTGTGCCAGGCTCTCTCCCAAGCCCCCAAGGGCTGGCCAGAAGCACAGCTATCATGACGGTGTGCTGTCCAGTCTTGCTTCTCTGTCACCAGGATCAGGAAACCTTTGTGTTCAGGACTGGTTGGTAGCTATTCGATACTTTGCAAGCCATATACATGTTTAGCTGCGCTTTATCTTTGGTGCAAACAAGCCAGGTGTTCAACAGTGGGTGGACTCCAGCTAAAGAGATGGCTGTAATACATATAGCAGAATTCATCTGCCTGTAAAAAAGGACTGGAGCTCCAGCTCCTGTGACATCACGGATGAACTTTGACATGGAGCACCTCACAAAGACCACTGATGCAGACTGCCTGGATTGGAGGCATTTTACAGAGAGACAAACTGGATAAGTGGGTCCTGGGGCCGAGGCGATAAGAAAGAGTTGGGTGTCAGACGAGAGCTGCGTCCCATAGGATGTGTGATGGGGCATTGTTTGGAAGGAGAGTGCCAGGTCTTTCTTCTGAGGCACATCTGGGTGAACTTGAACCTCCAACCCTGCAGTTACCGGCCAAGCATGTTAACCATTGGTTCCACCGGGGGACTCTAAGAGGTCTCCCATGTCCAGCGCCTCCCATCTTTCAAAGAAGACAGGGAGGGCTGCGAGGAGCTTCCAGTGCAGGCAGCGCAGAGGCGGGAGACCTCAGATAACAGACTGCTGGCTGTTTGGAAGTATAACTGCTGCTTTGAAGGGCATCTGGCCATTTCCTGGACGCCCCCAAGAGGGACAATGAGGGCCCTAGGTCTGCATGCAGCAGGAGGCAGGTGCCAGCTCCTTGAGCAGCTACTCCAGAGGCCCAGTGTCGTGTGCATGACGCGTGGCTGGCCTTGGAAGGCAGTGAGCTGCCATGGCCAGAGATGGCCAAGGAGGGGCTGCGTGAGTCCCACCAGCAGGTGGGGAGCAAGGATCTGGTTAAAGAAGACTCAAGGACTGCCCTGCCTTTCTCACCCTGGGATCTGAGCCCACCTGGGAGGGCAGGACAGTGGCTCTCTGGGACAGAGAATGCCTTCTGCCTAGAGAGGTCTCATTGGTAACAGCAACCAAAGGGACCAGAGGGTATTTTCTGTGCTGTAGGGCTGGGCCTCCTACTCTAATCTCAGCCCAGAGAGAGCCTGTAACTAGAGGAAAGGCCACAGCACTTAGAGGATGTTGCTGAACCATTGCTGGGGAATGGAGCCCAGGAAATGGGCGGGGCTGTCCAAGCCACTCCTCTGGCTTCGCTAGGGCAGATGAAAGGGGAGCAAGTGACCACAGCACCATCTGGTGTGCTGGGCGGTGTGTCCCCACCCCCTTTGTGGTATCCAGCAGCCCCTCAGGGGGCCAGGGCCTCAGGGGGGAGTATCTTCAACCTGCCCTCTGGCCTGTGCCCTTCCAGTCTGTACCAGGTGACGCGGGGTAGCGGGGTCAGGGGACAAGACCCCTTGGAGAGGTGGCCTTAGAGGTGCCTCACAGAGCTCGGGGGGAAGGGGTCTGGACCCCGCATCTTGATTCACTGAAGAGGGGAGTCACTCAACAGTTTCTTCTTCATTTTGGGGCCAGCCCGACGGCAGGACTGGATGTGGTTTCCTCTCTGTGTGTGGGTGCTGGCCTGCTGTAGGAACTGTCTACCTTCCACTGGCCTCCTGGACATCGCGTCCACTCTGCGGAGCCCAGGACTTCCTCACCCATCATGTGGAGCATCTGGGGGATCCTGGGTGCAAAGTCGTCCAGGTAAGGGGGTGGGCAAGGGGGACGAAGGTCCCACAGTTGGAAAACCCAGCCAGTGTGTGGGAACTAAAAGACTGCCCCTCCTTTAGCTCATATCTCCCACGGGTTTCCTTAAGCCTTCCATTCTGGTGCTGCCTTTTTTTTTTTTTTTAATATAATCTGGTAAAAACCTGGGTCCAGTTTAGAACCTAAATGGGCTATAATTCTCTCTGCAAGCACCTTCATTCCCACGCCCCAGGCACTGAGAAGACTTGACCCCTCTGAGAACCAGTTCTCTAGACAACAACGTTGCCCTGGTCTCACGATGTTCTTCCTTCGAGATCGCCAACCGCAGACAAGTTTCCCTGGACCTGAATGTATCACACATACCCCTCCCCCCCACACACCAGTAACGGTAATGGCTTTCACCATGTAGACACTAGGAGTTTTCACATTGAAAAAGGAATCCAGTCACTCTTGGACTCTTGGGTTGGTTCCTGTGGGACAGGGTCAGCAGGCCACACTGCCATGGCCCTCACCCAGCTGGCTGCTCTTATTTCCACCCTCTGCCTGAGATTTGCCTTTGGGACCCAAGGCCAGCTTCGTTTTCCCTTTCTAGCTGAAGATGCGGGCCCTCTGATGGGCTCCCTTTGCTCCAGACGGCTGGACCCCCAGAAGATGCTGAGAGGTGGACTCCTTCCCCATCATGGAAGGTGCTCCCCTTGTCCCCAACCCTGGAGGACTCCCAAATGAAAGATTCCAGGCTGACAGGGCAGACTTTCCACCTCGTGTCTGGGCTGGGTTCCCCCATCACTCCATTACAAGCTCCAGGCTGCTAACAACTCAGGGGTTCCAAAGGCACAGCCGTCTTTCCTGGCAGCCCTGGGATGCCCCGGCACAAGGTCACCTCTGTGCCCTTTCCAGATGCCCCTCCTTAGCCTGGGTGCAGTTTGTCAACATTAAACAATCCTTTCTCCTGGTTCCCTCATCGCCCTCCTCTAGATCTGGGGAGCCAGGCTGCGGAGCCCTGCATATGCGTGGTTCCCATTTTCACACCACAGGCTGCTCAGCAGATGGGAGCCCAGACCAGCTCCAACGTTAGCTGTGAGTTCAGACTTGGGAAAGTAGGTGGCTTTCAGGAGCCTGAGTTGCTGCCAGCACTCAACCTTAAAGAATGTTCACAGGGAGAAAGAAGGGGGGTCGGGGGGAGAGGGGAAGCACAACCACACACACACACACACACACAATCAACAACAACAACAACAACACAGAGATACAAAACCAGCAAAACCACAGCTTTCCTTGCTCCCCCAAACCAGATGGCAGGCGGCATGGAACCAATAGAGCACAGACTCAAACGTTTGTTTATTTAGCATGGAATGTAATACGGTTTTGTGGTCCCTTGCTAGGAAACACCAACCTTCCAACCAAAGAAATGATGGATTTGAGTCAAACCTCAGGGCAGCAGCTGTAGGAACTCCTGCCCGGGGAGGCTCATGCACAGAGGGCCCCAGAGCAGTGGCTGTCAGGCCCCAGGCCTCCCAGCCCGTGTGCCTCTCTGGTCCCGAGCCCAGGAGGTGGTCATGAGTGCTGGCTGACGATCCATCTCTGTCGCTTGTCTTCTGTGAAGTTTTGACCCAGAAGGCAGCCAGCCATACCAGAGAGGCTGCTGCATCATTCCTGGAGTGGCGGTGACTGCCAGGCTGGCATGCCGGGGACAATGGTGCTCTTTCCTGGGTGCTTTGAGTCTGAGAGATCCAAACATGGACGCTTTGTGCAGCAGGCTGCTTCTCATTTTGCTGTGGCTTTCCAAGGGGCTCTGCATGAAATTATACGCTCAGTGGAAATAACCAGTAATAGTTAAGCCTCTTTTGACTTCACTCTTTCAATAAAAACATAATTTATTAGCTCAGGAGAGGAGGAGGGAGCAGAGCACATGGCATCAGGGATGACTGCCTTTGGGGCTCCGTGTCACCAGGACTCTCTTTCCAGATTCCAGACAGACTCCCTGCCCACAGGACAGCCACAAGCTCATCAGCGATCTAGGTCAGCAACCTCCGCAAGCAGGGCACTTCCTCAACCAATGTTGGCAACAAAGTCCTCTTGGAAGGACCTGCTGACTGGGCTGCAGACATTGGTGCTTGATTTTAACCAATCACAGCGGCCGGAGGCTTGGCATACTGTGATTGGTCAGACCTTGGGCATGTGACCATTCCTATCCGTGGGCAGGGACCAGATCCACCGTCTTTGTGGTGACTCCAACTGTGGGTATATCACGGGCTGCCCAGTGCTCCTGTACCCCGACTGTTTTCATGGCTGGGACCTGTGGAGAGGGGTGATCAGGCCTTTCTTCTGAGGCACCTCTGGGTGGCTTTGAACTGCTAGCCTTTTGGTTAGTAGCCAGGAAGCCCTGTTCACACCACCCAGGGACTCCTGTCAGTGGAAAGAGGGGAAGCATGAAGAGCACCCTAGGTACATGGAGGGCATATTCCTTACAGATAATAAGTTGTATGGGGAAGGAGGGCTATGCAAATATGTGCCTGGGGTTTGGGTATAGAAGCTTCTCCTCCCCTATTCATTTGATGCCTCTCTTTTCTTAAATGATGCCATCAAACTGGTCTTTTCTTGTAAACGATCCTGAAAGTTACTGGAGGCAGTGGTTGTGCATGCTGAGCCATTAAGTATGTTCTAGAACGTCCTGCTCAGGGCAGTTCCTTGGCATCAGTCAACCACTGAATCAGAATGCCAGAACTGGAGGGAGCTATGAAGCCTAAACTGATCCAAGCACTTGGCTTATAAAGATCATGGGGGCTGGGGAGAGTGGGGGAAGGAGACTGCAGAAGGAGGGGAGCTGTCTGCCCAAAAGCTGTGTCACAAATCTTCTGCCAAACTAGAACCCGGACCCTGATTTCAGGCCCAAGGTTCTTCTTGTTCTGCATCTACCACAAAACCCAAACAAATGAAATGAAACCAAAACAAACCCATGACCATCTGCTCAATTTCCACCTCATCACAAGCTGGTAGGACAGGGTACACCTCCGGGTGTCTCTGAGGTTGTAATTCTTTGTTCGTTTGTTGTGGCATCACTGCCCTGGTGGGAGTAAGAAGCCCAGGCTTGCTTTTGGAGAGCTGCTGCTGGATTTGAACTGTCAACCCTGTGGGCCGCAGCCCCGCACACTACCACCAGGCCACCGGGGCTCAGTCTGGTTATAATTCTTTATGAGTACAGGAAGCCTCATCTTTCTCCCTTGGAACAGTTGGTGGTTTTGAACTGCTGACCTTGCGGTTAAGGACCTGCTGTATAAGCAATTAGGCCAGCAGGGCTCCTTAAAGTCTCTGACACGGGCTGCACCTTCCCTCTGGGGGCCTTTATTCTGAAGAGCCCACCCCAGAGCACAGTTCTACCCCGTAGCCCCACCGAGTCAACATGGGTGGACAAGACGGAAACCAGTGGCTGTCTAGTGGATGCAGTCAGAGAGCACCTGTGCCTCACAAGGTGCTCCCGGCGGGTCACTCAGTAGACCTCCTGTGCAGGTATCCACCGCTGGCTCGGCTGGGACCACCAACCTTTGCACCACCCTAGGACTCCATCAGTTGAAAAGCAGGATGTTGTTTTCCTGGGAATGTTTGAGTTGTGCAGGCCCAAAACAGTGATTTATTTACTGTACTTTTTTTGTTTGCTTTTTAAGTTTTATTACCCAGTAACCAATTACCACAGACACTGCAACTGAACATAGCATGCACTTCTTTATCTTCCATTTGGGCCTGGGAAGAGCCTCCCAAGGTGACAACCAAGGTGTGGCTGGGTCAAGGTGTCGTGGAGTGGCTCAATTTGTGACAGGCTGCTCCTGCGTGCATGCACTGCGGGGGTTGGAAGAATGGTTTCCCACATGCTTCCCTGACTGAGGCCCTAGTGATTGGCCAGAGGCTGCCCACCCATGGTTTCTTGCCTACAACCTTCCTCCCATGCCTGCTCAATTCAGCCAGCCAGCCAGGAGGAGTTCCGCTCACGTGGATGCATGACAACTCCTTGCATGGCAGAATGAAGCGCTGCCAGGTCTCCCTTATAGAACGTAGCACAACAGCACATCAGCATGACATGACATCATTCAAGAAGGCTTCCGAAAGTGGGTGGGAAAATGGGCTTGCAAGGTAACGGCCTTGCCCCTGAAACTCTCTACAGGCCTCTTAAACCATGCAACTTAGCACAGAAGCCCTGGTTGGTAGCTAAAGCTCCCCAGGTGCTCCCTGGGAGAACCCTGAGGCTATCTACATAGATTCGTAGACTTAAACCCATTGAGGGCAAGTCCACTCTGTTCTGTATTTACTTTGAGTTGGACTCGACCCAGCAGCAGTGAATTTAATCAGGAGAGTGACCTC